>CAODLS012519586.1:0-33851 GCA_948243855.1 Flueggea neowawraea
AAAATTTTACCTAAATTTATTTATAATAATTATCCAAAAATAATTATTCTAAAAATAATTATCCACCAATAATTATTCAAAATAATTACTCCAAATATAATTATTCAAAAATAATTATAAAAATTATTCGGGGTATTACAAGTAGGATGGGATATTCTTTAGTTTGTAACAGTTTATTCGCTACAAGTGACTAAACAAATCCATCAATTTCCCATTTGCTGCTAAAAAGACACAAAATTTGGAAAGCCTCCTTATGTGTTACAAGCCTATAAATAGAAAAGAAAATAATAGAAACTTATTAAAGTTCAAAAATCAAACATTAAATTGAAACAATAATAAAGTTGAAAGCTACTTGTAAAAGCCTACACAAAAATGATTAAAGATGTGCCCATCTAAATTATATTCTATTTAGATATTCACCCACGAAGTGGGAAGTTGCAAAGAGGACGTGGAGATGGAGGTTCTTTCATCTAGGTCCAGAACCTAGAGCTAAAACTCGAAATTGATTGCAATGTCCTTCAGTATAAATATGCGAAGAAAGGACTGTACAGGACACATCAAAGACCAAAAACTCTTGCAATTTTATTTCTAGCATGTTATTTAGCTTTCAATATTCAAGTTTTTTTGTCTTTCAATTTACCATAGTACATTTTTTTGCTGGGCGAATTTCAGAAATTCCCATGCTAAAGAAGTAAGCATTTAGGACTTCATTATTTCAATTTTATATTATTTAGCTGCTTTCCATTTATTGTGCATTTCGCTTCTTACCGTTTACTTTGTGTTTCATGTCTACCTCCATTTTAAGAGAGTCCGACTCATCTTGCGTAAGTCTCAAAGATTTAGAAATGTTACTATCCAAATCGTTTATTAAATAGTTAATAAACAAAATATTCATTATATAACTTAAAATGAAATATATCTATACATAACAAAATAAACGTAATAATATTTTTAAATAAATTCAGTTATCAAAATATCCAAATACAATCATAACTCACATATATCCGGTGTGGAACATCTAACCAAAACATATAAACTAGGGCCCGATCAAAACGACGCCCACTATCTGATGGAACCCCTCACTGAGTATCCGGATGTCAGAGAGTCATCGAGAACAAAGAATTACCCGCAAGGCAGTAAGGAAAATAAACAGAGAACAGAAAAGGGGTAAGAACCCAGTGATGGATAACACTCCAAAACGCCTCATAATTGCCTCACAAAGACTGTTTTGAAAACAGTTTGAAATACCTCATACAGGTATAAGTGAGTATACATATATACACGCTATATATATATATTTTCCAAAACCATTTCAAAATTGTTTGCAATCAAAGCAAACAACATGCACAAAAATATTTTAACAATAGTCATAATTCAAAAACAAAGTTATAATACCAGCGATATGAGACCAAAAACAAAGATATAAGTATCACAGATTTGGTATCTGCCACGACCCAAATGTATAATAAACGTGGTCTCCACCACCAATCGAAAACAAATCATGTGTGGGATCAGACATGGCTAATGACATCGCTGGTAGTTGGGATTTCTCAATGCATTGGTATACCAAATGCTACTTCTACCCTATAGCATATGTATCCCATATCAGAATAAAAAACCACATTAATATAGTACAAAACAAAGGCATGCAAATCAGAAGATCAAAAACTTACATAAATATATCTATTCAGAATCAAAACCATATCTTAAATCAACATACGTGCAGAGCAACGTCAAATTTCAGAGAGTATAAATATTTCCAAAACAAAACCAAATTTAGAGCAAAACAATTTTTTTTCAAAAACAAAATAGAGAATATCCAAACCAGAGGGAGATATATATAATATATATCAGATTTCAAAAACCAAGGTACTATATTGGTTAATATCAACCTCCTAAACATGAATCCATCATCCTTTTTAAGAATCAAACTAAAAATCTCCAAGAAATTTCAATTTGAAATTCGGACTTCTAAGGAACCTAGAACAAACAACCTCAAATCTTCAAAATCCACATTGATTTATGTTAATCTAGGCCTCTCCTACCTAGATACATCAAAAACAAACTCAATTTTAACCAAAAACTCAATCAAAATGGACCAAAACGTCACCCATGTTCAAGAACATACCCATTTGATCCAAAAGCTTAAATCCTCAAAACCAAAGCTTAAATCATGTTCCTCTAAGTTCATTCTAACTTATTCAAACACTCTTACACTTCTAATAACTCAAACGCAACAGAAAATATGAACCTTAGAGCATTCTCATCCTAGAACAAAAATGAAGAAATTAAAGCATGAAAATGAAGTGTAAAATGATGAAAGGATATCGATCTTACCTTGTAAGTGAATAAGGAATGTTTGAGGAACAAAATGCGGAGTGATGTAAGTGAATTTGAGAGTGAAACGGCAAAGAAAGTGAGTGAGGAATGAAGGAGGGTCAGGTTTGTTTACATAGACCCGAAGCTCAAAAACGCACCATTTGGATATTTTCCAAAGATCACTCGAGCGACACACATGGGCTACTTGAGTAACATTTTCCTAGATTATTTGGATTCATGGTTTACTCGAGTAATTTGTTGGCTTACACGAGTAAGTCATGCCTCATCTCACTCAAGTAACATACATTGTTCACTCTAGTGATTCACCCCTCATCTCACTAGAGTGACATACATTGTTTACTCGAGTGATCCTCCTTAAAACACCATAAACAACAAATTAACACCCCAATGCTCAAGATCAAATCGGAGATCTACAGAAAAATTGCCAAAAAGAGCGGGATATTACAGATGCCTATCTTTAGATAGGGGTAGTTGAAAAGAAAACGAGTTGTGGGAATAAAACAATTTGTATCTTTTGGACCGTTCTAATATATGGAATAACCCAATCTTGACTAATTAAATTATATCTCTATGGATCTATGCAAGTGCAAGGAGCTACCTTGAGACCATTTCTTGGTCTTTTATATTTGATTTGGACATTTTCCTCCTATTAATAATTGAAGTTTCTCTATTGCTCACTACAAAGATCTGTCTACTGCTTCATGTGAGCCTAAACAATAATTTGTACAATTGATGTTTACTCGTTTTTCCTTCAAACAGGTTTGGCTTAGTGAACACTATTGACGTCCTTTTTAGGATGCCATAATTTGGGAAATATTCACCAGTATTGCTGGACACCTTAATTTTAGTGGCAAATAGTGTGCAGGTGGTCAAAAATATTATTAAAATAATATTATAGGGGAAATTTAAAATAAAAATACGATAAATACTATATTCTTGAAATATCAATGACGACGATGTCACATAAAATTCTTAAAATTACACGTGTGATCTTTTTTTGTGTTTTATAATTTAGAAAAGAAAAGAATGAACCGTTCTAAAGTGATTGAGTCTTGGACTAGACAAGGCAATTTGTGAACTGGATAAGTGGTTTGAACCGAAATTGGACGGACAAAAATAGGAACAAAAATTGGACATCCTTGGAACAGCCAATACCCGATCCAGTTCCGCCTTAACCTTCCCAAAAATCGTTAATTAATTGGCGGTTCGAAATCCTTGGTTAACCGGCGGTTAAAACAAAACGTTAGACTTGGACCCATGGCCATTTGGCCCATTTCATTCAAATAATTACTAACTGAACCATTTCACACATTTTATAATATGAAAACCAGAATCGAACCAAATCCGAGACCAAAATTGTTGGCATTAAAAACAATTCGATTGAACCATCGAACAGGAACTGTGCACCAAACCGTCTGAATCTGTCACGAGCCGTTTCTGAACCATGACTAACGTACGAGGAAGACTGTCTGTAAGAGTCCGACCCATCTCGTACAAGCCTCAGAGATTCACAAATATTACTACCCAAACCGTTTATTAAATAATTAATAAAAAAATATTCATTTTATAATTTAAAATGAAATATATGTATATAACAAAATAAATATAATTTTTTTTAAAATAAATTTGGTTATCAAAATACCCGAATACCATAACCCATATATACCCGGTGTTGTCACGACCCGTTTCCGAACCATGACTGGCGTACGAGGAATACCGTCTGCTGGAGTCCGACCCATATCGCACAAGCCTCAGAGATTCAGAAATATTACTACCCAAACAGTTTATTAAATAATTAATAAACAAAATATTCATTTTATAATTTAAAATGAAATTTATGTATATAACAAAATAAATATAATAATATTTTTAAATAAATTCGGTTATCAAATATACCAGGTGTGGAGCATCTAACCAAAACATATAATCCAGTGCCCGATCAAAAGGGCACTGACCGCAACTCCAAAGTATCTCACTGAGTATTGGATGTCAAAGATTGCAATCAACAAAATTACCTGTAATATAAAATAAACACGAGCTAAGCAAAACAGAAGAAAAAGGGCGTGAGAACCTAATGAGGGATAACACTCCATAATGTCTCACACTTGCTTCACAAAGACTGTTTTGAAAACAGTTAGAAAATACCACACGCAGGTATATGTAAGTATACATATAGGTATACACACTATATATAAGTAATAGCATTTTCAAAAAATTCTGTTTTGAAAACATTCGCAGACAATGCATACATTTAGATTCTAAGCAAAATCCTTCAAAGCATTTTCAAACTTAATCAAAACTAGTGTATTTTCAAAAACAAGGTAAAGTCCTTCAAAACCTCTTTTGTTATCAAGAGTTCCAAAAACAAAGTCCAAAAGCTTTTAAAAGCTTTACCACATATCTCAGAATATAGATCAAGAAAACCTTTAAGCTTTCCCAAAATTTACAGATCATGAATAAAAAACTTTTTTTCCAACTTGCTAAAAATCTCAGAAATCAGAGAGTTTGCCACGTAGGCACAATAATACCTATAGCAGTTACAAAAATATATTATCGTGGATATGAGATCCAAATAAACATTTGTAATATTAGTCATTTAGTAAAAAACATAGTCAAATTATATAAGCAATACGAGACTCAGAAACAAAGATATAACAGGTGTGGAACTCTGCCATCACCTGAATGTAATAAACGTGGCCTCCACCACTAATAAAAAAAATATATGCAGGATCATAACACATGGCTACCGACATCCCTGGTAGCTGGGATTTCTCAAAGCATTAGTATACCAAAGACTATGTACTCCGTAGCTAGGTGTCCCTTGTATCCAAAAACATATATCGTATTAATAAATCAAAAACAAATGGTCATGCTCGCAAGCATATTAATCAATAGGATACGTATATAATATAACATATCTATCAAAGTTCAAAACCAATTATTGATCATCAATGAAAATTCATAACTAGAAAATATATATGCATATATATTTTCAGAAAATCTATATCAGAAAGATATTTAAAAATCCAGACAAAATAATTATCGTAGAAATCGCATTAAAATCCCAAAACAGAGTATTTTTTTTAGAAATTACAATAAATATCAAACCCGATATTTATTTTAAAAAATCAAAGACATCATGGTTTTTGAACTGCATTTTCATCACAAAAGGTTTCACGTATATCAAATTTTAGGATTACCAATCCTTTAGTAATTCCGTATTACATACTATGATCGTAGTACAACAAAAACATATAAGATAGAGAGACATAACCTATCTATCTAAAGATGTCATCCACTCACCTGGATATCCAAGCTCGATGGTCTAATCACGCACCACCGATGGCTGACAGATCACATTAACCGAAACACAAATCTGAAACAGTTACAAAAGCATAATCAAAATTATGATGTTGGTACTGTTGCAGTACCAAAATGCATGTAATGAAAAACACTGACATAGACTCAGAAAAACCTATTTCGAATGAAGGTTTAACGCTCTGGCCTAAAAAATCAAACATATCACAAAAATTACAGTTTAGTCCCCGACCTCTATAAAATTACGCTTTAGTCTTCAAACTTTTCAAAATTTGCAAGTCAATCCTCAAAATATTCTCTAATTATCAAAAAGTCCCCCAAGTAGTCGGAATCTCCAAATTAATCCTCAATCTCTAAAAAATCTCCAAAATACAAAAATCACATTTTTTGCCCTTTAGAACCACCTGGCTTACTCGAGTTATGCCTGCACTGGCTTACTCGAGTTAGCCAAAGTACTTACTCGAGTAAGTCACTTACCCATATTTCTAAATTCGACAAATCATTTGATTCAACCAGATAAAAATCACTTTTAATCATCTAAATTGGTTAATATGAACCTCCTAAATATGAATCCAACATTCACTTCAACAATTAAACTCCAAATCATCGAGAAATTGCAATTAAAAATTCGAATTCCTTAGACCCATCAATAATACCACATTGAATCTTTACAATCCTCACAGATTCATGTTTATCTAGGTCCCTCCCAACTAGATACATACAAAAACAAACTCAGATTTAGTCAGAAATCCATCCAAAATCGTCACCCAAGCCATGGAACAAACCCATTTCATTCAAATGCTTAAATCCTCAAAACCAAAGCTTAAATCACATTCCTCTAAGTTCTTGCTAACTTAATGTGACATTATTTAGCTTCTAACAAATCAGAATTAACAGAAAAATCCAAACCCTAGAGCATTATCGGCCTAGAACATGATGGAAGAAATCAAATCATGAAAATGAAGTAAAAATGATGAAAGAAGGTTGATCTTACCTCAAAATGATTAAGAGAAGTTGAAGGAACAAAATGGGAGTGATTTGAGTGAATTTGGGTGATAAATGGCAGAGGAAAGGATGAAGAACGAAGGAGGGTTGGAGTGGGTATAAATAAACTCGGCGCTTAAGAACGATGTCGTTTAACTAATCTCAATAGCTAACTCGAGTTATAGCTCATCTAACTCGAGTTAAATTTATCCAGAATCGACCCCTGACCTTGGATTACTCGAGTTACACAAAGGCTTACTTGAGTTATTCAATCATCATATAACTCAAGTAACATTTCCTCTAACTCGAGTTGAACAACCCCATATAACTCGAGTTATCCAAACTCTAACTTGAGTTATCCATGAGTTAATTTAGCTAAAGTAACACAAAGTGTTTTCTCAACAACTCATTATTCTCGGGACTTAACAACACCCAACCTTATAGTAAATATCATTGCTAAGCACCTCTAAACACTTAATCAACACCTCAAGACATCATTAAACTCTTAATCATCATCATCATCAAATGCCCAATCATCATCTTGAGCATTCAAGATCAAATTAGAATTGAACAGATTGCTACAACAAATTTACCCGAAATAAACGGGGTATTACATAATCAAAATGAAACCCAAACCTAAACTGTCAGTTCGAAACCATGGCCATGTCTATCTCAAATGATGTAACCATGGCCATGCCAAAGTTTTGTTTGAAATTATAGAAGTTTAATTAAGGCTTTCTTAATACGGTTAATATGGTATAAGAAGAGTTGGCTAAGGTTAACAGGTTCAGATATCTGAGGCGTTCGAGTTTCGAGACCGGTCCTGCTCCCTTGATTCTGGCCCCGCTCATGGCCAAACGAAGGTCACGACATTGACACTCATCTTTGAAGATGATGGAAGTGATCTTTAATGTTTAAGACCTTCATATTCATCGAGATGAGTAAGCTTTAGTACCTAGTGATTTTTGAGAATGAACTCGGGTGATGTAGCCATTTTTTAGGTGAATTCAAGTGCTTAGTACTCCCTTGGGATGAGTATGCTCAAGTACTTAGTGAATTGTTAGGTTGAGTTCAAACATTTAGTCCTTGCTAACACATAGGCTCCAAAGATGGTCGTACTTGTCTAAGCTCTTAGGATCACTCTAGTTCTAGCTTAAGCTCTCAAGGTATGATCGTGTGTGCATAGTACTTCATGTAATAAATATTGAAGTTCCTAAGCAATTGCTTTTGTGTGCTTCTCACTGATGACTCCAATTCTTGTTGTCTAAGTACAATAATAATATTTGTTTGTTAGGGAAGTGTCCTTTTAAATTCTTAGCTTCAGGGACTTGACTCCCAGGTACCAAGCTCCTAACACCTCATATTCCAAGCTTTAGGAGTTAGTATCATAACTTCTCAACTACAATCTCTTTAACATCTCAACCATGAGCTCTCTAGTTTGTGACTTCCCATGTTCTCAGCTATTTAGCTTCTTGTGCTCTTAAACGTGCAGAAAAGGTTAGAGGATGAGGGTTGCTCCCCCATATCCCCTACAACACTCAAGTCAGTTCCAAGAACATGTTCAGAGTGTAGGAAATCAGAATTACCTTACAAATAAGAGTGGATGATGTATTTATAGAGTTTGAGAGGGGTGGAGTAGTGACATGTTACCTACTCAATAAGTTTCTCTTGCCGTATCATCTTGGGCTTCTGCTTGTTAGTTCTTTACTAAACATTTGGGCTTGGGCTTTAAGCTAAACTTGTTCAGTGTAGCCCATGTTACAACACCAATAAACAACCCTAAGGGTCATGTAGGATTAAATTACTGGTAAAACTACGAATGAGAGATACCTAACACAAACTAACAAACTCAATGCAAGTGGCTCATTTAGACCTGATTATTTAAATCCATAACATAAGCCAAATGTTCTTTAAGTAAAACGAATATGTTAAACTGCCACAAGTATTAGAAACAATCAAATAATTTTAGATCTGATGTCCTAATTTGTTGTATATTATCTTACTAATTAAACAATTGGAAACCTTGCTACAATCAAAGAAAATAATATAGAAGATAGATGCAACATTTAAACAAATGCCCTAAAGAAACAAAGATACAAGCAAAGCAATTAAGTCTCATAGTTGTTGAAGATCAAACTTTGATTAAGCTTCCACTAGATGAAAGTTCACAGCACATAATGTAGAAGATAACTCAAAAAAATAAAATGTTACAATAATAAAAACATAAAGAGCAAGTTTGTCTTCTAAAGAAGGGCTATATATACTAAATCTTGGCCCTCGACCTTATTAGGATTCAATATCTGATTAAAAAAAAAAGTCTATTCTATGAATAATTCTTCAATGATAAAATAAAATTATATCGGTCTCAACTCTTCCAAGGTAAGAGTATCTTCGAATTTATCCAGCTACTAGACTATCAATCCATGTAAGCATTAAATTGCACAGGTCAACCAGTTTAGTTAATTTACGACATGAGCATTTCATGTCTTCGACGCTAGTTTTAGATTAAGTGAAAATCACCATTCCAATCTCATTTTTATCCAGTTCATCTTCCTACTCAACAAAACACAAAAATAACATAAAAGACCAAAAATAAATAGCAAAAGACATATAAGACATATAAATGATAGAGAAATAAACAAGAAAACATATAGAATTAAAAAAAACAAAAAATTTGCCAATAAACTAAACGCCAACTATATTTGGTGCTATCCTCCCAAATATTAATTGATGAAATACAAAGGACGTTGTTGCAACTGGGGAACTGGGCTTGAAGTTAGGGCATTTCATGGATATGGGAAAACCACAGAAAGTTTTTTGAATGTTTGATATCCTTGAGTTATTTTAAGAAGGTAGTGGTTCGAACATTCTATCGACTCTGAATTGTATGCCTAGTTTGAAGGATTTCATAGTTTTTATCATAGGCTTTAAGTTTGGAATACTATTTCTCGATCTTATAGTTTATTTGTATTCATAGGCACCATTCTTCTGTGGGATGGGATTTTTTAATTCTTATGGATCACCGCATTAATAGGGTTCCTCCATCTTCTCATTTTGTAGCCCCTTTATGCGAAAGCACCTCTTATAGAAAGGCTTTTTCGGTTTTGCCTAATTTATCCTTTTATGCTTCAAGCATATCCAACTTTAGTGTCTGTATTGTTTGCATTGCACAATTTATATTATAGGTTTTCGGTTTTGGATGTTCTTACTAGGGTTTATAGTTTATTTGTGGGTGTGTTTTTTTTTTTGTATATCAAAATATTCGTATTGTTGGTAGATTTAATCAATCAAAAAATTGATGTTCATATGCAAGTACAAGCATTGACATGAAAACTTTTGTCTTTTCTTAACTTCACTCATACTTTTGAAATTTTTCCAAAGATACCGTTACTTGTAATGGGAAATAACAAAAAGGTTACTTCCTTGTGCCAATTTCATTTAAATACTTTTAAAATATTTTTTAAGGGCAACATTGGAAATCGAATAATACTTTCCAATCTATCAAAGTCAATCACAGTTTACCACAATTCACCAATTTAGTAAAACAAACACACCTTCTAATCGTAGGCACCACTTTTCCATGCGATGAGACTTTTAATTCTTAGAGACCACTACATTCACAAATTTTTCAGCCTTCTTGATGTTTTAGAAACTGTGTGAAAGCACTTCTAAAGAGGAGGTTTTTTTGATTTTGCCTAGTGCACCTCTTTGTGAATTAGACAAATAACACAAGCAAGCATTAAAAAAAAAAACTACACGTTGCCAAATCAATCAACAAAAACTATGATACTAAGGCCTTGTTTGGAAGGGTTAGTATTTTGTATATTTTGTGCAGTTTTTGTAATGACTAGTTAATTAACCACACTCATTGTGCGTGAATTTATTACATTATATTAATATTATAAAAATTTTAAATAATATTATAATTAATAATTCACGAAATTGAAATTAGGATATTGAATTATTTGATTAACTTAGTTTTATTTTTCTTAAATATTTTATTGACTTAATTTATTTCTTTTTTAATTTTTCGTTATGATGATGACTTTTAATTTTATGACTTTTATACTCTACATTTACCTTTAATTTTATTTTTTTTAATGTGGTTTATGTAAGTCTCTTTTGAAACTATAAAAAATATTATTTTTCATTTTATGTTAATATCAACTTTTTATAATTTTTATTTTTGTATAAGATTAAAACATAACTTATTTAAAAATAAATAAATTATTAATTTTATTTGAATCAAATATATAATATATAAATCATAAAAACTAATGATAGAAAGAAAATTCAAACAAGTCCACTCATTTAATATATCGTTTCAATTAGCGATGGTGTGTTTATTCAATTTAAAAAAAAAAACATAATGAGTTTTAATATCCTTGACGCTCAAACAAGTCATCATACAATATCGAATCAAGTCAAGTGAAAACAGACAAAGGAACTTGCATTCGTAAGGAACGGACCCACGTCCAATTCAATATATATGTTCCTGATTGGATGAAGTGCCACTCAATAGTGGGACCTGTGTCCCGTTTTGGACGCCACGCGTCCATTGTCGTAAATATCAATCAATACTTAAAGATCTCTCATTTCCTTTTTTTTTTTGCGAAAAAAAAAAAGGTGACGATTGGTACGTGACGTACTTCTGTTGGACGTTACAATTCAGACATAAACTGGAAGGTACCCTCCCTGTTACGGAATGTTCCTGTGAGTCATAGCTGACACCCGACAGCGGACTTGTACAAGTTCACGAGTGTGGTCACGGTAGCACCTCACCAAAGACAAGCGGACCAAACCTGAACAACATAACTGTATACAAGGGCCCGAGGACAACCGAATAACCCATATTTACGGCGTTCTCACGTATCGAACCAACATCGCGAACTGATGTCATCGTACACCGTTCTGCTCAGCCACCTCTAGGGTGTCTCTCATTTCCAACCTATTATGTATTTTTTTTGCCGAACCTATTATGTATTTTAACATTGTATCACTAAACCTACTTATGTACTCATTAAAAACACATCAAAAATATTATTTTTAACATGAATATGTAATAAAGATGGCTTCTTTGTATACTGAGGCACCCATTTAATCAATACACATCCTAACAACAATACTCATTAAATCAACCATCTAAACTCATTTAAATGCATCCAAATTAAGTTTACATCGTTATCTTTGATATCCTATAGCAAGAATCACACTGCTAGCTCTCTTTTCTCCCTCGAAGATTAAATTTTCAACCTAAATAATATTACAGCTCACTCATTTAGTTGCAAAACGACATTGTAGTAGAAAAGGAAGAATTTGGCGTGTCAAATTACAAAACCAAATGGGGACTATTACAGAAGTTAGGGTAAAGAAGGCTCCTATTTAAATGGGTTGCAAAGGGGTTAATTTGCTTGCTTCATAGGGTAACACGTGTCATCCTTCGAGGGTGGGAAAATCAGCTAATAACTCTCCGTTTTGGTGTTTTTATCTCGATTAGCTAGGGGCTTGCATGCTACCTGTAGGGACATGCATCCTTCACTTAAAATCACCATTTTAAGCACTGTTTCACTTTGATCTAACCCCAAGAAAATCAAGAAACAACTCTCGTCATCCTACTGAACTAAAAACACTCAAAAACCCATCTATTCAACTGAATATGAAGTTTCTACTCAACCGAAAATCACAAAACCATGATTTAAAATAATACTACTAACCATCGACTCGTGGCTATAAATTCAATCTAACAATTACGGTCATTTCAAATATGAAGGGTTTGAACTGTAAAAATAATTCAACTCCAACAGGTGAGATAAGGGACTTTTCAAGAATCAAGAATATAGGATAGATCTCTCCTTTATTGGGCCGATGACCTATAAAAAAAAACTAAATATCACTTTCGGTAAAAAAAAATTCTCTTTCTTTCTATTGATATTGTGTTATCAATTTGTAAATAAACTAAATTTGCTTTGATCATATATTGGATCTTTCCTTTTTGAAACTTCCTAGTCATAATTTTTTTTTAAATTGTTAATAATAATTTCGTTATTATTCACTATTTCTTTTCTGTTGCAAAGATAAAAGAGTTATAAACTGATTTCTACAAAATAAATAGATATTTTAAATTCCAATATATTTCTCAGCAATAAGATGCGACAAAGCACCTCATCTCATCTAAGAAATGAAAATAGTGAGGAAATATCGATCTCGTGAAGAAATGCTGCTGGCACTGACTCATCTATTGACTTATCATGTTTCTTTTTCTATGTTAAATGTTCAAACTGTGAAACGAAATGCTACAAAGTCCTTGTTTGCTGTGTCCGAAAGCAATTAGCTGTGTTGTTGGCCTTCTCCTTTGCTTTCTTGTCATTTCAAGATTATATTTCTTAATGGGTTTTTTTCATGACTAACCCACCAAATTAAAACATATTTTACAAATAATCACTTTAAAAATTCAACTAAATATACCCATAATTTAGTGAAATATTTTCTAAAACTAGCCACTTGAAACCTAAACGTGGATTTAGAAAATCACCTAAAAATTCAGATTTCATATTACTTGCAATCGGATTTCAAGGAATCACAATTATTAAAATATTATTTTGATTGTTTAATCCCAAAATCATTGGATATTTTAACCGAAAATAATCAGATGTAAAAAATCTAAACAAATACATATCATCAAGTTCGAAACACATAAAAAAATAAAAACGAGAGGCATAACATTTAGAATTGCTGAATATATTCTTACTAAAACTTAATTGAAACTCGACAGAAATTTTATCATCCATATACTATTGAAAAAATAATTAACGGTTAGAGTAAATAATTAGGTTAACAAATACATATCAACACATTAAAAAAATTCGAAAAAGCATAATATTTGCAATTGTTAGAATAAATTCTTACCAAAAGCTCAATTGAAACTCCACATAAACTTTACTTTTCCATTTAAATATATTTAAATACAATGGCATTTTATACTTTGAAACATATTTGAAACTAGATTGAAACTACATTGGATGTTAAGATAAAATTATGCGTATGAATATTGAAATTTTTCTGAAAATTGACAAAAGAATTAAAAACGTGGATGGATTCAATGACCTAAAAAATAGAATAAATATTCTGAAACTCAATTGAAACTCGACATAAAATTTTCTATATCATTTAAATACATTAGGATACCACATAAATAATTAAGGGTTTCATTGACGTAATGCTTTGAATCTTATTTGAAACTTCGTTGAAACTAGATTGAAACTATCATTGTTCATAATAGATTGTAAATTATAATGCTTTTTACATAATGAAACTTCTTTAAAACTATATTGAAACTACATTAGATGTCAAGATAAAAATATGAGCATAAAATATTGAAAAAATTTTGAAAATTGACAAAAAGTATCTAAAACACGGATGGATTCAATGACCTAAAAAATAGGGGTTGCATTTCCTACTAAATAATAATAGCCAATAAAAGCATAGGAGAGAGAAACATAAATTCACTGCCTAAAAATTAAGAAATCAACCTATATTTATCACCTAAATAATAATATGATAATAACAGAATTTATCTATTAAGTAGACAAAATTAAAATATTAAAACTGACATCTACATTAGAAAAAGTTGGGTGGGTATTTTCAACTAGTATTTAAAAAAGTGGCTATTTTGTGCAATTTCCTCATTTCTTAATACCTGAAAAGCACATGCAACCAAAACTCCATCAATAAACCAAAATGGCATTGAAGGTTTCAAGTTAGATTGTTATTTATTATCCCCAATAAGTTTCATGGTCAAGACTTGTTTATCAAAAACCATGAACGCCTAACTACTCTTTAGATTTTCCGCGTTGAATGTTCCAACCAATGCCGATCATTTATAGAGACAGAGATTTTCTCTTCTGAATTGTAGTTATATTTAACAAGCAATAGGAGACATTACCCCATCATCAGCAAATCAAAACTTTAGTATACATCTATATTATTTTGTACTTTCGTCTATTTTAGAATAACCAGTCAATTTGCGCGTTGAATTTTTATATACTATATACTAATATTATAAAAATTTCAAATGGTATTATAATTAGCAATTGACGACATTAAAATTAGGATATTAAATTATTTGATTAATTTAGCTTTATTTCTCTAAAATATTTTATTGACTTAATTTAGTTCTTTTTTAATTTCTTATTATGACAATATCTTTTAATTTCATGATGTTTATACTTTACGTCTAGCTTTGATTTTATTTCTTTAATGTAGTTTATGTGGAGTCTCTTTTGAAGATAGGAGAAATATTATTCCTCCTTTTGTGTTAACATCAACCTTTTGTAGATTTTATTTTTGTATAGACTGATCTTAAAGCATAACTTATTTAAAAGTGGATAAATTATTAATTTCATTTGAATCAAATATATCGTATATAAATCATGCAAACCACTGATAAAAAAAATCATGCAGACCAATAATATAGTTGGAACCAATATCTAGATCGAAATGTTTGATTGAAAATTTTCATTATTATTAGCATCACTTCATTAAAAAAAATTCAATTGTAAAAATTAATCTGAACCACTCGAATTCAAAAGTAAGCAAATTATTTACAAATTTAATTGTCAAATTTAATCACAAATTTGATGTCAAACTCATCTAATTAATATATTATGTTGTCCTTTCTACTTTAGTTTTTTTATCCATCTAAATACTTCTATTTTAGAAATAAGTACTTAGTATATTTGTATTGTACCAATGGACTTATAGTTTATTGGGATTGCAAACAACTCCAATGTTAAGGAGTCAGCACATTCAATGTCTAGTTGGAGCAAATAAAATAACTTATGAAAAAAGTAGATTTGCATTGTATGAGTAAATTAAAATAAATTATGTTTAACATTTTCTGATTTCTACTGTTTGGTCAATATAAATATGATTTTTTCCCTAATACACACTATATGATAAATTGCTATTTAGAAAAAAATATATAATACATGAAAAAATAAGTTGTATTTGTAGTGAAACCTTTATTATATTTGTAAATTTTTATCATAAGTATAAAGTTTTTATTCATTCAATTAATTAAATTAAGATTTGAAAAATATTTATAATAATGACTTCATTATTCTATATAAAATTGTATTCATAGTTTTTCACACACACACACACATATATATATATATATATATATATATTGAAATAAAAGTCTTATCTTGATAATCTAGGAGTAAGCTTCTAGATGAAAGTGGTGAAGATGTAAGCTTCAAGCTGTAGCAGAGATGTAAGCAACCTTTAAAATAAAAAAAGTTCGCAGGATTGACACCTGAACATAAAAACCATACATGTGAGATATGTAAGGTCAGTGTATATGATGTTTAACAACTTCCTTCATTAGAAGTATTAATATTCAATAAATGATCCTGACATTGTGAATAACCAAGTAAGTAATGGGTCAAGGTACGTTTTATAATAGCTAAGATGGGATTTCCTAAAGCTGCAAGAAATTTCACGGAAAAGGTGAAACGTTCAATCAATTTTCTCAGATTCTTCAATAAAGCGTGGACTAAACTGAAAGCACCAAAATCAATTTCTGAATCATTTTTTATATGTTAATCTGGGTATGAAAAATTGGAAGATTGACTTGGAGGTACCTTTGTTCGACATGGACACAATTGCAGCTTCTACCAAGAATTTCCTCAAAGACAACATAATTGGAGAAGCTGAATTTGGAGGCCTTTTGGAGGTGAAGTGACCTAGTTGTAATACTCCGTCCGTTTTTGATCTAGCTTTTGTAGTATTCCAACCAGTCTCGATTTGTTCCGTTTAATTTCGATCATATTCTTTGGATGTTCAAGACGATGATTTGGTGTTTAAGATCATGATTGGAAATTGGATGATGTTTTGGAGTGATTTAGTGATTCAGATAGTGTTCGATTGGATTGAATGAAAGAAGCGGAGAAAATCAATTTATGAGGAATTAACCCTCAGTAGTCGACCCATGGTTTGAATGGTCGACTAGTGGTTTGGTAAGTCGACTAGTGAAGCTTGTTCATCATTTGTTACGACCTATTTTTAGACAATGACCGGTGCATGAGATAGACCGTTTATGGGAGGCTGACCTATCTCATACAAGCTTCAAAGAAGCATAGATACAACCAGTTTAATCATTTAAAACATTTGTTATCAAAACAAATATCTATAAAACGGTTTATCCTAATATATATATATATATATATATAATATAGAAGGCATATATATATATAAAATATATAAGTATATACAAAATCAAAGTAAGTATCAAAATAAAAAAATATGGCAACCCAGTAACCCTATAACATCCCGGTGCGGAACTCTACAAAAAACAAGGAGACCGAGCAAAAGGGCATCACTAACCTAAATGACGTCTCACTAGTAATCAAGATGCAGTGCGGTTGCTGAAGCCAAAATCTGTATACCTGGAAAACACGAATCAAAGGTAGATATAAAACAAATGGGGGTTAGACCCAGTGAGGGATAACACTCTAGAATACCTCATATGTGCCTCACAAAGGCTGCTTTGAAATTAGTTTAAAAATACCACACGTAGGTATAATTAAATATATACATACATACACACTATATACATAATAGTGTTTCAAAAATCATTTCGAAGGCATTTGCAACCAGGGCAAACAACATGCACGTAGATGAGATATTAACCATAATATCAAGTCAAAAACCAATATATACGTAATATGAGACTAATCAGTAGTGTGCATCTAGCACTAAATCAATGGTGATGTGGTATGTGCCAACACCCAATATAATGCGTGGACTCTGCTACCAATCAATATCAAATCATGTGTCGGGCCGAGACACATGGCTACCGACATCCCTAGTAGCTGGGCCTTCTCAATGCATTGGTATACCAAAGACTACGTACCCGTAGCATAGGTGTCCCATAATACAAAACCATACTATTATAGTATGAAAGAAAAAACATGCAATCAACATCAAAAGCAATAAGGATATATAATACATATATATCAATTTTCAAAATAATAAACTGATTATTTAAAGACATAATCAGATTATTAAATTAACCAATCATCAGATTAGTCCAATTTCACAATAAATAAACCCAGCACATCAAAAACAGTACATAGAGTTTCGAGACACAACATATGTGTCTGAAGCTACCATCCACTCACCTGGATGTCCTAGCTGACAATCAAATTAAAAGCCACTAGTCGGTGGCTGGTCGTGCTGGCAGAGACATGAAACTGAAAACAATATCAGAGGGCAATATGTATCAGAACATATCAAAGAAAATGCTGGTACTGTGCCGGAACTGAAATACATGCACATGCATATGCGATATGAAATACTCAAACAACGCCCAAAAAACCCATCCTGGTCGAAGATCTAACCCTATCGACCCAAAAATCAAAATCTACGTAAAATTATAATTTGGTCCCTAAACTTTTATAAAATTATATTTTAGTCCCTGAGTCCTCATAAAATTATGAAATAGTCTTCAAAATTTTTAAAAATTACAAAATAATCCTCTAAGTAATCAAAATCCTAAAAAAAGTCCTCAAACTCTTACAAATTACAAAACAGTCCCCAACCTTTCAAATATCACTTCTAGTCTTTCAATAACCCTAAATCACCAAAACTTTAGTTTTGGTCCCGACGGCAAAAAATTACACCAAAAACACCATACTCTCGATTTCACCGATAGAAATCGTTTCTGATCACACAAACCAACTCATTTCCTCCTCCTAAACACAAATCAAGCATTAGATTCATCAAAACAACAATATTCTCCACAAAATCATTCAAAACCGTCCCTAACCCTAACCACAGAAAAACAACTCCAATTCTCATGATTCAAGGCTTGATTCTTGTTAATTTAAGTCCCATTCAACTTATTCTAGCAACCATTAACTCAAAATCATGCAAAAATTGAAAATCCATTTGAAATTCGGCCTAATTAATCAATGCATGAAAATGATGTTTAATCCATGAAATAGAATTAATCCTACCTCAGAATGTGGTTAAGGATGATGAACGAACAATGTGGAGGAGTCTCAAATCAATTGAGAGCGTTTTGAGTGAGAGAGGATTGTGATAAATGAAGAAAGTCGGGTTGTTGGGTGCTTTAAAGACGTTCTGTAGAAGCACAATGTACGTTATTCCAAACACAACGTACGTCGTAAAAGTCAAACCACGTTTCAGTTGCCTCTGTTTCAAATACAACGTACGTTGAACTACCTTAACGTATGTTATGCATGAACACAATGTACGTCATGAACCAATTTAACGTACGTTGACCATCTTGTGAATTTCTAGATAGCGTACATCTTGTCTTAAACCAACGTACGTTTTGACTTCTCCAGCACCCACATTTGATGTTTTTCACTCTCAAACTCGTTCTAATTCGTCCTCAAGTTTCTTCGACTCCTGAGACCTCAAAAATACATCTTTCAACTAAAACCAAATACCAATCCTCCCAAATATCAATCGAAACTGGATCGAAAAGCTGTTAGAATCTAGATCGAAACTAATGGAGTATTACATACTCCCCTCCTCAAAATAAATTCGTCCTCAAATTTTCAAACAAAACAGGGTAATAGTTAGGATCAACTATGAATCCCCAAAACTCAAAATCCAAATCAAAATCTTAATTGTAAATCATAAGGATTCTAATTCACTCGAACTCAAGCATGCAAAATGCAACAGAGAATTCACTCGGCCTCTGAAGTAGCCTCCTCATCTGATTGATGCCTCCAAATCACTTTCACTGAAGCGATATCTTTGTTTCGAAGCCTCTTGACATACCGCTCAACAATCCTGACTGGAGTCTCATCATATGACAGATCAAGCCTATCATTAATAGATTGTGGTGCTAAAACATGAGACAGATCAGGGACGTACTTCCTCAACAAGGATATGTGAAACACTAGGTGAATTGAAGCAAATTGAGGCTACAATGCCAACTCATAAGAAACGGCCCCCACAAAGCCGGTAATCTCAAACAAAACAATGTGTCTCAGACTCAACTTGCCCTTTTTTCCAAACCTCATCACACCCTTCATCGGTGATACTTTCAGGAATACATGGTCACCAACCTCAAAATCCAAATGTTTACACTTTGGATCAGCGTAAATTTTTTGATGGTTGTGAAGGGTCTGAATCCGTTGTTGAACCAGTATAACTTTTTTTGTCGTCTCCAAAATAAGATCTGGCCCTAAAGGCTCTCTCTCTCTCTCTCCATCCTCGGCCCAACAAAGAGGAGATCTACAATTTTCCGTACAAAGCCTCGTAATTCACCATCTTGATACTCGAGTGGTATGAGTTGTTGTATGTAAACTCGACCAAACGTAAATGGGAATCCCAATTTCCACCAAAATCCACAGCGCATGCTCTTTGTATATCCTCTAGAGTCTGAATCGTATGCTCATACTGACCATCGGTCTGCAGATGAAAAGAAGTACTGAAATCCAAACGAGTACCCAACCTTTCTTGCAGTTTACGCCAAAATTGTGAAGTAAACTGAGGTCCTCTATCAGATACTATAGAGATTGGCACGCCATGCAAACATACAATCTAATCAATATATAACTTCGCTAGTCATGCTGCTTCATAGGTCGTCTTGACAGGCAAGAAATGTGTAGACTTGGTCAATCGATCCATGATAACCCAAATGGAATCATACCCAGAAGGTGTCCTCGATAATCCAACCACAAAATTCATGGTGATGTGATCTCATTTCCACTTCGGAAGGTGCATCTGTTGTAACAAACCAGAAGGACATTGGTGTTCAAACTTAACCTACTGGCAAGTCAAACACCAACTGACAAAATCAGCTATATCCTTCTTCATCCCTGGCCACCAATAAGGTTCTCAGAGATCTCGATACATCTTAATGTATCCCAGGTGAATAGAATATGCAGAGCTGTAACCCTCAATCATAATCTCTTCACGTAGACCACCCGGAGATGGTACGCATAACCTCAACCCAAACCAAAGGACTCTAGAGTCATTAAAGCTAAAACCCGGTACCTCAGATGATTTAACCTTCTCAATCAAACTCTGGATTTCAACATCATCCTTTTATGCCTCATGGTACGATCAAACAAGATGGGTCTTGCCTCGACTTGACCAAATAATATCCCATCATCACTGAGTTGGAACTCAACTCCATCATCAATTAACCTCTGCCACTTTGACACTATCGGTCGCCTCTCAGTGTAAATATGGGCTAGGCTACCCATCAACTTCCTACTCAAAGAGTTAGTGACTACGTTAGCCTTACCAGGATGATACGATGTAGTGCAATCATAATCCTTAAGCATCTCTAACCATCGTCTTTGCCTTAAGTTCAGATCTCGATGACAAAATCTATACTTCAAACTCTTATGATCAGTGAATATCTCAAAAGTCTTTCTATAAAGATAATATCTCCAAATTTTAAGTGCAAAGACCACTACAGCTAACTCCAAATTGTGAGTCGGATAGTTCTGCTTATGTCTCTTATATTTCCCAATGCATAAGCGATTACTTTACTATGTTGCATCAAAATGCAACCTAATCCAACTCTGGATGCATCATAGTACACCGCGGAATCTCTGAAACCTGAGTAAATTTAACACTGGTGCGCTGGTCAAACACTTCTTCAATCTTAGGAAAATATCTTCACATCTGTCAGACTAAACAAACTTAACTCCTTTTTGAGTCAATCAAGTCATAGGAGCTACAATCCTGGAGAAATCCTGGGTAAACCTCCTATAATATTCGACCATCCCGAGAAAACTCCAAATCTTCATGACATTCTTAGGCCTCTCCCAATGGAGTACTTCCTCTACCTTCTTGGGGTCCACAATAATCCCTTATTTAGACACCACGTGCCCCAAGAATGTTACTTGCTCGAGCCAAAACTCGCATTTTGAGAACTTAGCATACAATTGATGTTCTCTCAAAGTCTACAAGACTGACTTCAGCTGATCATCTTGCTCTTCCCTACTCTTTGCGTATATAAAAATATTGTCAATGAATACAATCACAAACCGATCCAAATACAGTCTGAACACTCTGTTCATTAAATCCATGAATGTTGTCGGGGCATTCGTCAATCAAAAATACATCACCAGAAACTCATAATGGTCGTACCTAGTTCGAAATGCAGTCTTTGAAATATCCTCACCTTGGATCCTCAATTGGTGATATCTCGACCTTAAGTTGATCTTAGAGAACCACTAAGCACCCTGTAATTGGTCAAACAGATCGTCAATTCTCAGAAGTGGATATCGATTCGTTACCTTCACCTTGTTCAGCTGCTGGTAGTCTATGCACATCCTTAGACTACCGTCCTTCTTTACAAATAGCACCAACCCAAAGAGAAACACTCAGTCGAATAAACCCTTTGTCTAACAAATCTTGTAATTAAGTCTTTAACTCTTTCAGTTCAACTGGGGCCATCCGATACTATAGAATTGATATCGGATCAACACCCGATTGTACTTCTATAACGAACTCAATCTCTCGATCAGGAGGAAGTCGCAGTAATTCCTCAGGAAACACATCGAAGAACTTTTGAACTACTGGTACGTCTTCTATCCTCATCTCTTGTCCCTCTGAATCTGCCAAAACAAATGCCAAGTATGCCACGCATCCCCGATGAATCATCTTCTCTGCTATAATGGAAGATACATAGTCGCAAACAACACTGTCTCGCTCACATTGGAAACAAAATTTGTTTTCACCTGGCGGTCGAAAACATACCCTCCTAGTAAAGCAATCAAGAGTAGCATGCCAAGTCAATTACTAATCCATACAGAATATGACATCAAACTCTCCTACATTCAATAAAATCAGATCAGCTACTAACTCATACCCATCAATGGAAATCACACAATCTTGTACTCTGGAATCAGTTAGCATCTTAGCACCCAAAGATGAAGATACCTCTAATAATTTATCTAACTATCGTAATACCAATCCTCCACGCTCAACAAAACGAGATGTAATAAATGAATGTGATGCATCAGTATCAAATAATACATATGCAGAAGTACCAAAGATAGATAGCATACCAGTCACCGCTGTATTGGAGGTCTGCACCTCCCACTGAGTCAAATGATATACGCGAGCATGTCCCCCTGTAGCAGAACTACCCTGACAGGCCTATCCAGTCTATCATCAGTTACTGCCTTGAACAATCTGGCTAACACTCTCAGAACCTGCCGCTCATCTACCTCTACCAGCTCCAGTGCCAGCAGTACCTGTACCTCCAGCTACTGACTGAACTGTCTGTGATATTGTACCATGCTTCACGGGACACTCAACCACTTTATGTATCAGCTGCCTGCAATGAAAGCATACACTAGCCACCTTATGGCACACTCCTGTGTGTCTCCTCTCACAAGTCTCATAAAACGAGTGAGAACCTCCAGAACTCTGGCCCTCTGTACGACTAGATGGTTGTATGACACTGCCACTCTAGAAACCCTGTCCCTGTCTTTATCCCCTAGAAGAATGTTTGTGCCTCTGTTCAGAATGACTGTCATGACTATGGCTCTGATGGCCTCTAGAGGTACCCTCGGTCTTCACCCTCTTGGGTTCTCTCGGGTTCCTCTCATTCTGGTACTCCATACCTCGCAGCCTTAGAAATCTGCACAATTGTAGTCAATCCCAAGGTCACTACAATCTTTCCAATCTTAGGCAATAGCCCATTCAAAAATCTCCTAGCCAGAGCCTTCTCGCTTCGAGCATCTACAGGTGCATACCTGCTCAATTCCTTAAATCGGTCCTCATACTCTGTCATCGACATCCCTGACTCCTATCAAAACTCATTAAACTGATCCGCCTTCTTATCCCTCACATTGCGAGGAAGAACAGATAGTGTGAGTTCATGTTTGAACTCCTCCCAAGTAGTAATCCTCTGCATCCCCATATCCTGCCACCATCTAGCAAATCTGTCGTCTAATAGAAATGTAGCAAGTTTGATCCTCATGGCATCATCAGTAAGCTCCATCACATCAAAATATCGCTCCACAGTGAAAGTGAAATCATGGGGATCCTCTCCCATCTGACCCATAAATCGAGGCGGAGTGAGCTTAAAAAATCTAAAAATATGAGACTTAGTGTCTGTCCTAGCTACTGCAGGAGCATCAATAGGTGCAGGTGCGACAACTGCCTCCAACTGGGTGGAGGAACTAGCGATGCTACAGCTGGCTAATCTGGTGATGTTGCAGCTGGCTGGGCTGGCTGATTTTCAGCTGTCTGTCCTAAATGAGCCCTCTTCATGCAGTCGAGTACTCGGGTCATACTCTCAAATATCTCTATTTGAATTGTTACTAACTCCTGAAGCTGAAGATGTGGTTGATGATGAGGTGTTGGAGCTGTAACCTCTGGCGCACTGTGCACATCGTGCTGATCGGCTGCAGACTGAGCAGCGACCTCGATAGGTACACGTCTAGGACTCCCACAACTTCTACCACGTGCTCTACCACGACGTCGATCCATATCTACAAATCAAAACAAAATCGCATGTGCAATATCAAAATGCATATTATAGCCATAGTACCAAGTCAATATCAAAGGGTATTCATAAGGAAATTGGACTGAATCGATTCAAAGATACTTATGCTCCACACAGACCCCCAAACTTACGAAAACTTAGGTTCTGATACCACCTATGTCACGACCTGTTTTCGGACCATGACCAGCGTACGAGACAGACCGTCTATGGGAGCTCTACCAATCTCATAAATTTCTCAAATATGCATAGATACTACCCATTTAATCATTTAAAAAATTTGTTAATCAAAACAAATATCTATAAAACGGATCCTATATATATATAAAAGGCTTATATTTATAAAATATATAAGTATATACAAAATCAAAGTAAGTATCAAAATACAAAACCATGGAAACCCAATAACCCTACAACATCCTGATGCGGAGCTATACGAAAAATAAGGAGCCCAAGCAAAAGAGCATCACTAACCCAAATGATGCCTCACTGGTAATCAAGATGCGATGCGGTTGGCGAAGCCAAAATCTGTGTACCTAAAAATGCGAATCAAAGGTAGATAGAAAACAAATAGGGGTTAGACCCAGTGAGGGATAAAACTCTAGAACGCCTAATATATTCCTCACAAAGATTGTTTTTAAATCAGTTTAAAAATACCACATTTAGGTATAACTAAATATATACATATATACACACTATATATATAATAATGTTTCAAAAATAATTTTGAAGGCATTTGCAACCAAGGCAAACAACATGCACGCAGGCGAGATATTAAAAATAATATCAAGCCAAAAACCAGTATATATGTAATATGGAACTAATCAGTAGTGTGCATCTAGCACTAAATTAATGGTGATGTGGTTTGTGCCAACATCCAATATAATACGTGGACTCTGCCACCAATCAATATCAAATCATGGCGGGGACATATGGCTACTGACATCCCTGGTAGCTGGGCCTTCTCAATGCATTGGTATACCAAAGACAATTTACCCTGTAGCATAGGTGTCTCATAATACAAAACCATACTATTATAATATGAAAGCAAAAGCATACAATCAATATCAAAAGAGATAAGGATATATAGTATGTACATATCAATTTTCAAAACAATAAACTGATTATTTAACCATATAATCAGATTATTAAACTAACCAATCCTCGGATTAGTCCAATTTCACAATAAATAAAGCCATCACATCAAAAACAATATATAGAGTTTCAAGACACAACATATGTGTCTGAAACTACCGTCCACTCACCTGGATGTCCTAGCTGACAATCCAATCAAGCGCCACTAGTCAGTGGCTAGTCGTGCTGGTAGGGACACGAAGCTGAAAACAATATCAGAGGGCAATATGTATCAGAACATATAAAAGAAAATGCTGGTATTGTTGCGGTCCCGAAATACTTGCACATGCATATGCGATATCAAATACTCAAACGACGCCTAAAAAACCCTTCCCGGTCGAAGATCTAACCCTATGGACTCAAAAATCAAAATCTATGTAAAATTATAATTTAATCCCTGAACTTTTGTAAAATTACATTTCAATCACTGGATCCTTGTAAAATTATGAAATACTCCTTAGAATTTTTAAAAATTACAAATCCGTCCTTTAAATAGTCAAAATCCTCAAAAGAGTTCTCAAACTCTCGTAAATTACAAAACAATCCCTAATGTTTCAAATATCACTTATGGCCCCTCAATAACCCTAAATCACCAAAACTTCAGTTTTGGTCCCGACGACAGAAAATTACCCCAAAAACACCCTACTCTCGATTTCACCAATAGAAATCGTTTTCGATCACACAAACCAACTCATTTCATCCTCTTAAACACAAATCAAGCATCAGATTCATCAAAACAACAATATTTTCCACAAAATCGCTCAAAATCGTCCCTAACCCTAACCACAGAAAAACAACTCCAATTCTTATGTTTAATCCATGAAATAAACATAATCTTACCTCAAAAATTGGTTAGGGATAATGAACGAACAAAGTGGAGGAGTCTTAGATCAGTTGAGAGTGTTTTGAGTGAGAGAGGAGTGTGATAAATGAAGAAAGTCGAGTTTTTGGGTACTTTAAAGACGTTATGTACAAGCACAACGTATGTTATTCCAAACACAACGTACGTCGTAAAAGTCAAACCACGTTTCAGTTGCCTCTGTTTCAAATACAACGTATGTTGCACTACCTCAACGTACATTATGCATGAACACAACCTACGTCATGAACCAATTTAACATATGTTGATCATCTTGTGAATTTCCAGATCACGTATGTCTTGTCCTTGGTACCAACGTACGTCTTGACTTCTCTAGCTCCCACATTTGACTTTTTTCACTCTCGAACTCGTTCCAAGTCATCCTCAAGGTTCCTCGACTCTTAAGACCTCAAAAATACATTTGTCAACCAAAACCAAATGCCAATCCTCTCAAATATCAATCAAAACTAAATCGAAAAGTTGTCGGAATCTAGATCGAAATTGACAAGGTATTACATCATTAGTCGACTACCAACTTTGGGTAGTCGATTAGTGACCTCTGCAACTATATATATACCAACCCCGACCTACTCCTTTTTCACACTCTTTTTTCACTCTAAACTCTCAAACTTGTTCGAATCACTTTCCCATTGTTTTCCCATCACTTCTAGGTATCTCTTGAGGTAAGATCGATCTTCCATTCCTCTTGTTACATCATTTTGCATCATTTAATCTTAAAACTCCTTTTTTTGGCCAAAAATACATATAGGTTCGGATTTTGGTGATTTTTGTTGCAATGTGACTTGGTTTATATTATATCTTGATGGATTAGGCCTAAAAGAACATAGATTAAGCTTGGTTTTGGAGGAATTGATGTATTTTTATTGGAGCTAGGGTTTAGCTCGGGTTTGACCAATTTCTGACAATTCTATTATTGTTTTGATGAAATTGATGTTGGATTCATGTTCAGGAGGTCGAATAAAGTCAATGTAAGTGATTGAAAATGATTTCTATGTTGAATCGAGAGTTGGATGTTTAGGTGTAGTTTTATATCAAAAGGACTAAAAGTGTAAGTTTTCATGGTTTTGAATAAATTAAGGATCAAATCTAATATTTTGCATGTTGGGAACTAATTTACAATTTCTGAGAGTTTGAGGATTAATTTGAGAATTCTGACTACTTGGAGGACTGTTTGATAATTTGAGAATACTTTGAGGATTGATTTGTAAATTTTAAAAAGTTTGAGGACAGAAACATATTTTTACATAGGTCAGGGACCAAAATATAATTTTATGTAGATTCCAAATTTTAAGTGGAGAATGATAGAATATCATTCGAAATGGGTTTTAAGGAGTTATGTGAGAGTCCAAGTATGCATCTGCATAACATACCTCGGTATTGACACAGTACCATATTTTGATTTGTTTTCGATATGTCTATTCCAGTTCTGCTTAGTTTCCAAGGAGACCATTCATTCACCAGTGGATAGTGATCTGGATTATTTGCTCCGCATCTATATGAGTGGATGACAACTTCAGTTACATAGGCTGTATCTTGAAACTCTATTGGTTTTTGTTGTGCTGATTCTACTTTTGAAATTAGACTAATTCGAGAATTGACTAATTTAATAATATGATTATATGATTTAATAATCAGTGCTTTGTTTTTGAAAAAGATATATATTATATTCTCTCTCTATTTTTGTTTCCAATATGCATGCCTTTGCTTTTGTATAT
The DNA here is from genome assembly GCA_948243855.1 of Flueggea neowawraea. NCBI lineage: Eukaryota > Viridiplantae > Streptophyta > Magnoliopsida > Malpighiales > Phyllanthaceae > Flueggea > Flueggea neowawraea. The sequence continues at coordinate 27,887 of CAODLS012519586.1, forward strand.
ATTAGTATAATTTTGTTTTTGATATGGGATGCCTAGCTACGAGATACGTAGTATTTGGTATACTAATGCATTCTCAAGGCCCAACTACTAGGGATGATGGCAGCTATGTATTCTAGCCCAACACATTATTTGTTTTTTATCAGATGTTAGCAGAGTCCACATCACCTTTGCTTTTGATGCTTCGTGCACACCTTTGGTTTAATTCCATATCCCCGATATTAATTATTTTGAATTCAATAATACTATTATTTTTATGTCTGCGTGCCTGCTGTTTTCTTTGATTGCAAACGTTTTCGAAATAGATTTGGAATGTTGTTATGTATTAGCGTGTATATATATACATATTCACCTATACCTATATGTGATATTTCAAATGGTTTTCAAAACAGTCTTTGTGAGGCATGCATGAGGCATTCAAGAGTGTCATTCCTCATTGGGTTCTCACATTCTTTATTTTCTTTTTCAGTCTATTTTTTTTTAGTTTAATCTTTCAGGTGATTCCTTGTTCTCGACAAATTTTTGACATCCAGATATCAGTGAGGAGTCGTTTTATTTTATTATCGAGGCCTTTTAGTCGAGCTCCTTTTGCTTTGTTTTAGAGCTCCGCACTGATAGACTGTTAGGTTATTGGGTACAAATCTGTATTTGACTTTTGGTTAAATTATTATTATTTTACAACTACATTTGATTTAGTAAACTATAATTTATTTTATTGAAAATATTTTATTACATATATGAACTGTTTTATTACCGTATAAATTTGTTTAATAAATGCTTTGAAATGAACAAGTGCGGTAGTATCTCTGAATCTTTGAGGTTTGTATGAGATAGGCTTGGCTCCCTTAGACGGTTGATCTCGTACGCCGGTCATAGTCCGTGACACTAGTCGAGTTAGACTCTAATCCTATACTAATGGCAATTGGTTCTAATTAACATTTTTGTTTTCAGAACTCGCTTCAATTTAGGATTTGTTTTTGCCTCCACATTCTAATTTAATATCTATTATTTTATTATTTGTTATTGGAATAGAATTAGCATTTGTATTGGGCCATTCTGTAAAGATTAAAACCATGTATATCTTTTAGTAATTCTCTCTGCACCTCTATTATTAAATTCAAATACTGAAAGATGAACAGACAGACCAAATGAGATGGTATGTAAAACACACCAAATAAAAGAATTCTCTAAACTCAAGAATGATACAAGGGAAGTAACCTTATATCTTTTTGAACATTACTTTGAGCATACAAATCACAAAAAGAAAACAACTATTCATAATTTATTCCAATCAAAAGAATATTAACGTGATTTCATGCATGTATAGTTGAATATTAAACCAAAAAAAAAAAGTTTACAAACTATTAGTTTTTATTGAAATACTGGTTTTACATAAATTATATGATGTAATTTAAAGTAATAATTTTGTCTTGAAAGAGTAATTTAATTTGCTATATTTCTTTAAACATTCAAATTATTACCTCTCTCTTTTCTATGTCATTCAAATTTCTAGGCTTCGAAAATATTTCCGATGGAGTAATGCTAGTTCAATTAAAATTTATCGCTATATGATATTGTTGGTCTGCTAATTGTTTTTCAAAAAAAAAAAAAAGGAGTTGGTATGTTAATTTTATCTGTCCAAATTATTGTCTAAGTAAAGAGTTAAATTAAAGTTTTGGAAGGATTTATATGTGTAATTAGGCCTTGCAATCCTTTCACCAAAAAAAAAAATTTAAAGGAAGTCGTTTGTTTAATTAAGTAGGATATTTCAGAGGACTTCAACTAAAATTTTTGATTATCTTATTAAAATTTATTAATTATTGAAATTGATTTTCTTTTCAATTTAAGTTTATTAATGACCATGTCAAACATATTCATAAATTAATGCTATTTTCGGTGACAGTAGCACAATACAATTGAGATTAACAACGACCATATTTAGTTGAGATTTTTAAGGATATTTTTTCGGTATCATCAAGGACAATGCCACATCAAGTAAAACAAGTATTACATAAGAATTTTTTTGGTTCAATCAAGGGTGTTATTGACTTTTTCTTTATTTTTTTTTAATATTTGTGTTTTTTCTTCTAAAAAATAATCGTATTTTTAATATAATATAAAATAATAATAATTATATAATAAAAAAATAAAGAAAAAATATATCTTTTAAAAAGATATTAAATACACATAACACTAAATACTATGTGTGCCAACCCAGCCATAAATATTGATACTTTACTAAGATGTTTCTAAAAATTGAGCATGGGTAAAATAACTAAATTGACTTGCGGTGCCGGTCAGAGACGATGTACGGGTACGTAATAAATGTGGTGGTCCACAGTGTGGCCAATGGCCATGCGTTTTTATCACTACCAAACATCATCTGCTTCCTGAAAAGTCACTTCTTCACAGAGGAATGTTGTTTGTGATTCTAATCAACCATGCTCATTAATGAACATATAATGTTAAAAAAAAACATGGATGATGAATCTCAATATAAAAAGAGAAAAGGTGCTCAAAAAACTCGAAAGCTTTGAGGAAAGAAAGAAATGATTCAATGAAAAGTCACTCAAAATTTTAACAATTATGATGTGGGATTCAAAGACTGAATCCGTTGCTGGTAGAGATTATTCTAATGGAGTGCTTACTCCAAGTAAACATGGTGTCATATTCTCAAAAAAAAGTAAACATGGTGTCAAGACTGAAGGTTTTGAGCTCAGAGACCAATCATGGTATGTATTGGATATGGTTACAGTTCTGGGTTGCTTTTGTGCAGAGATTAGCTTTATTTTTTTCTTTCTCTCGGTTCCTTTTGAGGCCAATTCAGCTTTATTTTGCATAGATGTAATAGACTGATTCAATATGTAGGTATGTGGCGACTGATATTCCTAGTGATTTACTAGTTCAGATTGGAGATGTCAATTTCCATTTGCATAAGGTAGGTAGTACTAATTATTCTGAGATTTTCAGATTTTGATGATTCTCAAAGCTCCCTGAAATTCTAAATTTGATTACTGTCGAGAGGAATGAATTTATCATTTCATTTGTGTGACAGTATCCATTGCTTTCTAGGAGTGGACAGATGAATTTGCTGATATACGAATCGCGTGACCCGGACTTGAACAAGATAGTACTTGATGACATTCCGGGCGGACCAGAGGCTTTCGAGCTTGCTGCAAAGTTCTGCTATGGAATTGCTGTTGATCTGACAGCAGGAAATATCTCTGGACTTAGATGTGCTGCAGAGTATCTTGAAATGACAGAGGACTTGGAAGAAGGAAATCTTATATTCAAAACAGAAGCATTTCTCAGCTACGTTGTTTTGTCCTCATGGAGAGATTCAGTTCTAGTATTGAAAAACTGCGAGAAGCTCTCGCCATGGGCAGAGAACCTTCAGATAGTTAGAAGATGCAGCGATTCCATTGCCTGGAAGGCTTGTGCCAATCCGAAAGGAGTCAGATGGCCACACACTGGAAAACCACCAAAAGTTTCTAGTCCGAAATGGAATGAAATGAAAGATTCAAGTCCTAGTAGAAGCCAACAGGTTCCTCCTGATTGGTGGTTTGAAGATGTTTCAATTCTTCGAATTGATCACTTTGTCAGGGTCATTACTGCAATCAAGGTAAAGGGAATGAGATTCGAATTGATTGGAACCGCAATAATGCATTATGCAGCAAAATGGCTTCCCGGGTTGATTAAAGATGGGGCATCCTTGGTGGACGAAGGAAGCAATAGCAGCAATAGTAACAGTAGTAGCAGTGGCTGGAAAGGTGGGGTTCATATGATTGTAGCAGCAACTAAAGACGACAAGCCATCGGCTCAAAACAAAGCCCAGAGAATGTTCATTGAGAGTCTTATTAGCCTAATTCCTCCACAGAAGAATAGTGTCTTGCAGCTTCCTTCTTCGCCTTTTGAGAATGGCAAACATGTTGAAAGTGGCTCTAGCATTAGTAACCGAATTGGAAAAACGTGTCGGAATGCAGTTTGAACAGGCTGCACTGGCAGACCTTCTAATTCCTACTTACAATAAGAGTGAGACCATGTATGATGTTGATCTTGTTCAGAGGGTTTTAGAGCACTTTCTAGTTCAAGAGCAGATAGAAAGTTCAAGTCCAAGCCGACAATCATTTTCAGATAAGCACATGTATGATGGAACCCAAAGGGGTACTAACCCAAATGCCAAAATGAGAGTCGCCAGGCTCGTCGACAGTTATCTTACAGAGGTTTCCAGAGATAGAAACCTTTCTCTGACAAAGTTTCAGGAACTGGCAGAAGCTTTACCTGAATTTGCAAGAACTTGTGATGATGGGCTCTACCGCGCAATTGATTCTTACCTTAAGGTACACATCAAATCCCTTTTGCCCACCAATTTATGGTTAGATATGCTATAGAACAAATACAAACAGAAAAATAACAAATGCTTTGCCAATGATCGTGTGTCAGAATAAGTCACTCTATGTGGTCTGATTGAATAAGACATGGCGTCGAAAAGCGTGGTCCCTTTTTCGTCCATGACCTACATAAGCATTTCTATTCTTCATAATCACATGATAGATCACCTGGACGAAGTGGGAATGTTAACATTTATTATAGTTTCTAAGAAAACAGGATTAGCAGTAACGACGAAACTGCCATTCTGTTTTGCTTAAAAAGGCATGCAATCCATTTCTGAGGAATTTTTATGCATTGTTGTTATCTTATGAACTTGGCAGGCACATCCAACACTGTCCGAGCATGAAAGGAAGCGACTCTGCCGCGTAATGGACTGCCAGAAGCTCTCCATTGACGCCCGTATGGACGCCGCGCAGAACGAAAGACTACCCCTCAGAGTTGTGGTGCAGGTACTCTTCTCTGAGCAGGTAAAGATAAGCAATGCAATAGCCAACAGCTCTCACAAAGATGCTGGAGAAACTCAGTATCAGCCGATGACACCGAGCCGGAAGACCCTGCTCGAGGCCACCCCACAATCATTCCAGGAGGGGTGGTCAACCGCGAAGATGGACATTAACACCCTGAAATCTGAACTTGAAAGTGTGAAGGCTAAGTACCTTGAGCTTCAAAATGACATGGAGAATTTGCAGAGACAGTTTGATAATTTGACAAATAAGAAACAGGCTTCACCATGGACCACTGGGTGGAAAATATTGAGCAAATTCACAAAGATGTCGCCATTAGAAAACCATGAAATTGGTTCTCCGGTCCCAACAGCTGCAGAGCAGACTAGGAAGACACCAAGAAGATGGAGAAATTCAATTTCCTGAATGGCACAAAGTGAGTCAGTGACACAGAATGGACAAATACTTCAACCCTCGTTTCTGTCGTTTACTTTTGTTTCTATTCTTGCTTCTTTTGCTTCTACGGAATGCGGCTTATTTCATGATCATCTTCTTCATCTATTTGCATTTTTTGTTTTTTTTTTCTTTTACTTTTTCTGGTAACCATTTCGACAAAATAGCAAAACACAATCTGTCCTCATAGTCATTTCTGTGTCAATTTGTGAGTGTCATGCTAATTATATTTGTATTTTGTTTTTACATGTTGAAGCAGCTTCCCCTTTTTTTTTTGGCAAAATCCACTACAGTCCTTGAGGTTTAACCATTTCTCTCGTGTAGTCACTCCGTTTTCAAAACCGTCCGCTCCAGTCCATCGTTCTTAACTTCATTAGTCAAACTTAACAGAAAACATGAAAAGACTAACTTACCCTCTAATTTTAAATTAATTTACAAAAAACATGTCTCTCTCCCTTCCCTCACTCATCATTTCTCTTCCTGCTCTATCTTTGTTCCTCTTAACCACCACCATCACTCTCCTCTCAAGAACTGTTGCCCTCTCTCTCTCTCTCTCTCTCTCTCTCTTCCTCACACTCCTTCATTAGCCTCGCGGTCGGAGGGGGAAGCAATGGAGACATCGGAACAATGAGACTAGTCACGCGCCGACGACAGAGGGAGAGAAGGAGAACAACGACGTG
>CAODLS012519705.1:0-15644 GCA_948243855.1 Flueggea neowawraea
TCTCTCCATGTCAGACAACAACCGATCAATGAGTGTAAAGTTCTTAACTTGACACAACCCAGAAACGAAGCGAGAGTAAGTAAATGGATCCAACGAAAGCCCTAAAGGTCCCATCTTGGAGTAGTAATAGTGAGCTAAGTCGAAACGGGAGTGGCGAATCAAAACTCCAATGAACCGGTTATAGTCGACGCTGAAGATGCGGCAGTTTGAGTGAGTCATTTGGTCGAACAATTTGATTGCATTGTCGATGAGACCGGCCTTGACGTAGCTGCCGATCCAAGAACGGTAAACGAGGCTGCGAGCTCCTGGCATGTAATGCATGTCAGAAGGATATGCATAGCGATGGCTTTAAGGAATACAAAATCATCTGATGCTTCCAATGGAGGAAGAAGGGAAGCTATGAGGACTAGGCGCTACTGGGTTGCTTCTGCCTTGCCTGTTTTCGGCTATGGGGAAAGAGTAAGGGAAGTATGCTTCGGACGGTGGGTAATTTTTCTGGGCTGTCGACGCGCTAACTCTTTAAGCCCAATATTCATTGGGCCTAAAGCTCCTGCGCCTATAAATATGGGATTTTTACACTACTTTGCATTTTTAGAAATAATTACATAGAAGCGGCCAGTAAAACTTTGGGTAAAATCTATGAGGATCCCTGAGGTTTAGTGATATTTCTCTTCCGATCTTTACACTTTGACAATTTGCTACTCTGGTCCTTACCACTTAAATCTATTTCTTTTTTTAACATGTCACATCAGATTTGTTGATGTGGCGCAATATTCAACATCCTAATGATTATTTTACCCTCAAAATCTTCTCTATCATTCTCCTCCCCCATTAGTCTATTCACCACCTCCATCATCACTGTAACATATGCAAGTCCACCACCACCAGTTCATCAACATTCCCCTTCGCCACCTCCAATTCACTACAATTCCCAAACAACACCATCACCACCTCCACCAATATCATGCTAAACTCCACATAATTACCCAACATTTTTATTACACCAACAAAACAGCAAGTAAGAAACAAAATTTGAAATCCATTTCCTCCATGACCACCGAAATCTCTCTTTCTCTCTCTGTTTCTCCCATCTCCTCCACTCACAAAATAACAAAAAACAACAAAATTGAACACATCTCAAATGCAAACAAATAAGAGATAAAAATCGAAATTCAAAATAATAACTACAACCTAAAATTGTAATTTTCCAGATTTGACCCTGACTGACTGTCGAGTCTGAAAATGTTTGACTTTACCCGCCAGAGGCTTGCCCTGCACCTTGCCTGTCGCTGCTCATGGTGTTGCTTCTTTACAACACCGCCATTGAGCCCAGAGAACCCGAACCCGATTCTTCTCTTAAAACATTGTCCAACTTAGTCCCCAACTCTCCTCAAAGCTCCAATTCAAGTCTGAACTTTGTGGGTCGAATTGACCCGTGCCATTTTCTCTCTCCAGGTCGTATCTCCCAATCGACTTTGACCCAACCACTGATTCGATCCAAGAACTCGTCGGACACACTTGTTTAGCTATCGAATCTGCTCTGAACTTGAGATTCGAGTGGTTTTGTATTTCCAGGTCCGACAGTGGTGAACTGAGGGTAGGTGGAACTAGTGGCAGTAAGTCGTCAACAAAGGAGAGAAGAGGACAGAGCTTTGAGGTGGCCGATGAAGGAGACAGAGAGGTCGTAGACAGAGATAGATGAGGGAGGGGAGAGAGAGAAGAAAAACAAGAAAGGTCAAGTGAAGAGAGAGGGAAAGACTTCTGACTATTACCTGATGATGTGGCAAGGGTAATCTGGATATTTCCCTTTTTCCATTTAAAAAAAAGAAACAGGTAAAGTGGTAGGGACTGGAGCGGCAAATTTTTAAAGTGTAGGGACCTAGAGAGAGACATCGCCAAACCTCAGGGACCGTCATGGATTTTACCATTTTTTTTTGTTTAATGAATTTTCTTGCTTGCGTTCATGAAAAAATCTTGTCTTATTTGCATGCAAGGTTGTCACATATCTATCAACGAATTTTCCTGCTTTTGTTCATGACAAAAACCTCGTCTTATTTGCATGCAAGGGTTGTCATATGTCTTAACAGGTTTTACTGATAGCTTTTATTACTTGCGTTTACGACAGAAACTCATCTTATTGTATGCAAGGTTGTCAACTCTCGCAAGTCTGTGAAATTTATTCATTGCTTCTAAATCTGCGTATCGGAGTTTCATATTGCATTTCATAATCACATAAATGCATATACGTAAACATGTTAGGATGTCGTTAGTTATTTGATGAAGATGGAGATGCATACATATAAAGAAGACATAAGAATTTATAGTAGAACACCATGGAAACCTACGTGGATGACATGATAGTAAAAAGCAAGAAGGGTAAGTCTCATACGAATCCACTGTGTTTGAAATAATGGGAAAATATAACATGAAACTCGACCATAGCAAATGCTCCTTTGGAGTAGAGTTAGGCAAGTTTTAGGGTTACATAATAACTCGGAGAGGAATTGAAGCTAACCCCACAAATGTTAAAGCAATTCTGGATTTGAAATCACCCTCTTCAATAAAACAAGTACAAAGTCTGACAGAATGGATGGCCGATTTAAACCTATTCTTATCCAAGTCTGTAGAGAGGAGCCTACATTTCTTCAGGACGTTGAGGGGAGGAAAGAAGTTCAAATGGACCAAATAATACGAAAAAGCATTTGAAGACTTGAAGAGGTACTTAAAAGACATTCCTCTGCTAACCAGGTTGAAAACATGAGAAGTATTATACATGTACTGGGTGTAAGTGAAGCAGCACTTAGCGTCGTGCTCCTAAGAAAAGAGGGCTCCATAGACAAACCTATTTATTATGTGAGCAATGTGTTACAATGAGCTGAGTCTCCTTATTCCTATGCTAAGAAGGTGGCTTTGGCTTTGGTGATGACATGAAGAAAGCTAAGGTCGCATTACCAAGCTCATACAATAAAAGTTCTAACAAATCAACCACTTAGGCAGATTCTCCAAAAAACAGAGTGTTTAAGACAACTTACCAAATGGACAGTATAATTGGGACATTTTGAGATCCAATTTGAACCACGACAAGCCATCAATGGACAAGCTTTGACAGATTTTATTGTTGAATGCACCCAAAACCAAAACTCGGTGAAACCAGAGGAAAATGGACAATAATGGAAAGTGTTTGTGGACGGAGCATCATGCTCTCAAGGAAGTGGAACAATGGTTGTATTGATCTCTCCACACGGGGATGTAATGGAATATTCACTTCGATTTTATCTCCCTAGCTCCAATAACATAGCAGAGTATAAGGCTCTGGTCACAGAGATGAACTTAGCAAGAGAGCTACAAGCGGAGAGACTGATAACTCACAATGACCCACAATTGGTAGTACAACAATTCTGTGGCGAATATGAAGCAAGGGAACAGGTTGTGGCTCAATATTTGAAAAAAGTTCAAGCTTTGGCAACATGATTCACAAGCTTCGAGGTAGTGCAAATAAATTGTTATGAAAATAACCATGTTGATGCTTTGTCCAAATTGGCTTCTTATAGAGAAGCTCAATCAATAATGGTAAAGATAGAGCTGTTGGAAAGACCTACCATCAAGGAAGCCCAAGTGTTGGAAATCAAAAAAGGAGCATCAAACTGGAGGACTCTTATACAGAAATACTTGTTGATTGGGGAGTTGCCCTATGATCCAACCAAAACAAAGAAGATAAGAGTTTGTGGAGCAATGCTCACTTTAGTAAACGAGACCCCTTACAGAAGAGGCTTTTCCATGCCCTTATTAAAGTGTTTAGGTCCTGAAGAGGCAAAACTCGCCTTAGATGAGATACATGAAGGAATTTGTGGACAACACTTTGGGCCAAGAGCACTAGTAGCATTTGGGGTAGATTAAATACCATCTAAAATTCAATCACACACAAATCAATTTTTTAAGTAAAAAGACTACAAATATACAGTGAATATTTCATAAGAAAAATCATATTGAAATAAAAAAGAAAGGCTCTGTGGCAAATCATGAATAACTTTTCACATATCAGACTACTCCAGTCCCAATCTGATAAATACTTGAATATTGCGATACTGTCACTACAAATTACATCTTAACCAAAAAAAAAAATTGTACCATAATCAAAATTTGTTTCTTACTCAAGAACTGACAACCATGAAACAAGAATCAAGTCTTTTTTTTTTTCTAGCAGACCCACAATATTCATAACCAAATGATAATAATAGATCTGCCTGAAGATCAGCATACATCAATATCCTCTAATAATAAAGCAACACTTGTAAAAAAAATTTATAAGCAAAACTATTTCATGAAATCTTGCAACCAAACAGACCTGAAAACCGTAACACCCTCTCTTCTTCTTTTTCTTCCTCGATCCAGTGGCGGCGACACGAACCGATCAGAGGCGGCGGCGACTTCTTGCTCTGGACGGCTTTACAAACAGCGACGACAGCAGAACCGTAGGTGTCAAAGTTTATAGACCGGGCCGAAACTTGCAAACTCGTCTTTTATCACAGTGGCAAGTGAACGGGTCGGCAGCATATGAACGACAGTGGTATGACAAACGGTACGCAACTTCAACGGCGTGATTCGGTGGTACGACGACGAACGCACGACGGAGTGACGGTTTAGCATATATGCGGGACAATCTAGATGACCCAAAATTGAAATTTCAGAACTTTGTTGTGGAGACATGCAGGGAAGAGTTAATAAATGATACCCAGAAGAGACAAAAAAAATTAAAAGGATTCCACACAGAAAATCCGTGTTGAATACATATTGTAATGGACAATATAGATGAGCCCGAAGTGAATATCATTGGCTATGTACGAAAATAATAGATGACCCCGAAGTGAACCCATCTTTTTTATAAAAAAAATTAAAAAGATAATAGGAATACTAGATTATAGGTTATGAATTCTCTCTCTTAAAACTATACAGTTGTTTATTCTAGCAATTCTAATCAAAAATTATCTTCAAGTATAAATAGTTTGTCTTAATATGAAATAACTTTAAAAATACCTATGTTACTCTAATATGTTTTAAAAAGACTCATAGATTGTAATTTTCACTCTAAGTATTAGGCCTTTCACGGGCTATATCAGCAACTTTAATTTAGAAACACACCTAAATAGAGTTAATTACGCTACATGACATAATTAACTTCTTTTTTTTGGTCAGCAAAAAGGGGAGTCGGGAGCTACCGGTAGTTGCGTACCTCTGCTGAGCGTAATTATATAGGCAAATACTCCCTGTTAATTATGCTACCGGTAGTGACATAATTAATTTATTGATTCTTAATTATGCCATATCTGAAATATAATAATAAGAGATTTGATTATCCTAAATATAAGACTAAAACATTCCAATTACACAAATACTATTTTTGTCTACTATTAATTTATCTCTCGTATCTCTCTCCCAAAAACTCGTGTCTTTCTCCTCTTTAATCTGCCAAAATATCGTTTGCTTCTTCCTTTCCATTTCTGCCACCTTTCTTCACCTCTTCGATGTCGCCATATCTCCTCAATTCAACTTTGTCTACTCCAAGTATTATATCTCCTTCGGCATTTGCTTCGCCAATGACACGACCCAAAATCAGACTGTGACCGACATATAAGACGAACCGTCTGAGAAAGTTCAATCCATCTCATACAAGCCTTAAAGTACATAACTTAAATCCAAAATTTATAACCCAACATTATTAAACAATAAATAAATAGAAATTAGATTTATTTTAAAAATATAAAATTTAAAAGTAAAATTTACTAAACTTAAAACTTAACAAAATATTAATATACTCTCTTAAAAAAACAAAATATTAATATACATAAAATATTTATAACTAACCATATCGAACTATCAAAACCTACACCCACAAGTATTCTTGTGTGAAGCAACTACTAACAAAAGGCAAATTAGGACCCAGACAAACGAGCACTTACTACTGATCTGAATGTCTCACTGAGTGCGGAAAGCCATAGGAATATTATCTATAAGATTACCTGAAAAACAAAACAAAATAAAAACAACAAGAAAAAGAAAGAAATGGGGTCAGGACCCAGTGAAGAATAACACTTCAGAGCGTAAAATATTTTTAAAATATTTTTCAGAAAATACCACATACACATATCCTTTGTATACTATCTATATACACCCGTATTAATTCAAAAATTCATTTGAAAAACGTTCACAAACAAATCCTGTAACAAACATTCAAACTATTATAAATAAATAATTCAAATAAAATATTTTATTTCCAAAATGCTTACTAAAAGGAAACTTAACAAAATCAAAATCAGACAGACGAAATCAAAATAAACGGATATTTAAATATGTAATAATTTTCAAAATACATTTGCTAAAACATTTACAATCCGAGTAATTAGCTTCATATATATATATCAGACATAGACTATAGGACAAGATATAGAAAATTGCAGACAAGATGGATTTTTGCCATCTGAAGCAAACTCGCATGTACTTGTACGAAGAACATGGTCACCACCTACCCTGATAACTGAGCATTCACAATAGTATACCAGATGCTACATCGACCTGTGTAGCACAGGTGTCATAAGCTGTAATATTTCTAGCAATCAAACATGCAAAAAAGACATATATATATATATATCAAACATAGACTATAGGGCAAGATATAGAAAATTGCAGACAAGATGGATTTTTGCCATCTGAAGCAAACTCGCATGTACTTGTACGAAGAACATGGTCACCACCTACCTTGGTAACTGAGCCTTCACAATAGATAACAGAGGCTACATCGACCTGTGTAACACAGATGTCATAAGCTGTAATATTTATAGCAATCAAACATGCAAAAAAGACACACACACACACACACACACACACACACATATATATATATATATATTCAAAACAAAATATTTATCAAAAATATTTTCATATATTAAACAAAAAATATAAATCAGAAATATGTTGATGTTCAGATAGCAAACCGATTACAAACAAAATATTATAGATTCAGAAATACAAATAATACTAATAGTAGATAAATATATATAGCATAATCTATTTGTAGAAACATATTTTTAATATCTATAAAAATATGTTTATCAGAAACAAAATACAAATTATTCTCTACAAAAAGTATCTTCAAACAAAATAGAATGTTTATTCAAAACAAAATATTTATTTCCGAAAATATATTTAAACTCAGAAACAGAATACAAATTTCAGGAAAATAAATCTGAAATTCAGATATATCGAAAACATATAATTTTCAGAAGGCGCAACCTATATGTCTGAAACTGTCATCGCACTCACCTGGATATTCAAGCTGATAATCCATCAAGGACCACTAATAGGTGGCGAATCTCGCTGCAGGAACGAGAAGTTGAAACAGACATATTAGACGAGCTCAAAATATGATACCGGTATTGTGGCAGTAGTAAATGTAAATATAAATGTAAATGCTCACTTGATATCGAAAAATTTATGTTAATTGAAAATCTATTGCTCTCATCTCAAAAATCGAATTCTACGTAAATTATAGTTTGGTCATCGACTTATGTAAAATTATATTTTAGTTCTTAAAATATCGGAAAGCTCATAAATTAATCTTCAAACTTTTGAGAATTATTAATTCTCTAAATATTTCAAAATTATAATTCAATCCTTCAATTTATTAAAATTACAAGTTTAACCTCAAACTTTCTTAAAATTACAAATTTAAGCCAAATAATAAAATATCAAATCTAGTCCATTACACAATAACAGGTTCAGTCATTCAATAATCCAAAGTCAAGGCAAATTATAGATTTGGTCCTTTCGGTGAAAAAATCACACTAAACGATCCTAAATCCCGAGACAATCGTGACCCAACATTTTCAGGCATTCCAACCGACTCCAAACCATTCCAGAAACTCAAATTCATACTAAGTTTCACAAGAAAACCATCACAACATCAAAAATAGTCTCGTGCAAGGTTCGACTCAAAATCCGTTTCAAACCAAATCCTCCAACCATCATGTCTAACTCATTTTCACACTTCTTCAACTCAAATCTACTAACATCTAACCAAAAAAACTTCAAATCCATCAAAACATGCTCCCAAACCCGAAGACAAATTCAAACCGTACCTATTTAATCCTCCAAAAATCAATAATTAATTCAAAAATTCAACAGAAATTTTTCAAAAAATTTAATCGAAAAAAGAAAGATATTACAGCCAATGTCCAGATCGCAGTGGCTTCTGCTCCCAAACTAGATCGCGAAGTCCAGATCTCGATGGCTTTTGCTCCTAAACTAGATTGGGATGGCTTCTGCTCCAGAACCAGATCGCAAGATCGCTCCTACTATTGACGAGATCTGGACTAGACGCGATTGGGAGGTGGTGCGATTGACAGTCCTTAAATATTGCTGAATAATGATATTAGTCCCTAAAGTTGTATATTTAGTCGGTTGAGCACTAAAATATGTTAAATCAATTTTAAAATAAATTGTAAACGTTTGTACACATATGTACATTATTGCACACCTATGTGTACTAAAAGTTTAGTTTTTAAAAGAACAAATAGAAATGTCTTGTCCACTTGTGTACACCGGTATACCCATATGCACACCAATAAATTAGCTTAATAAAAAAATACAAATTTTTTGTACACTTGTGTTCACTAGTGGATACCAATGTACACTTATGTATACTTATGTATACCAACTAAAATCCATTAAATCATTTTTTTTGTAAAAGAAAATGTGAACATATTTTACACTTTTTGGAAAATTTGGATTTTTTTTTATTTTCTCCTGAGAATACCTCAATTTCTCACGAATTCCAAAAGAATGATATTTTAGTATGAGTTTCAGATTTGGTGGCATTTTTTCTATTTAAAAACTAGTGGAGGCATTTATTAAAATTGGCATTTTAATTTGATATAGAAGTGTGATTTTCTCAATTCAAATATGAAAGAGGTTTTTATATACAAATACCTGGAAAAGGTGAAAATATTAAAAAATGTGATTCTAGATTTTTTTAAAGAAACACACAGCATGAAATAGGCCAAATTTTTTTTCAACAAAAAAAGAGAATCGGAACGACCAGTAGATACCCTTGTTGAGCGTTATCATACAAGCATTATCTCCCTACAACAGAATATTTCCAAGAGATATAACTGATACCGACAATAGACTTGAGCCCGTACATTAGTGAGATTACTGTAGCAATAGGCCAATTTGTACTTTATGTTCACCCCTTGAATAAATAATTCCTCGTTTCTCTGTTGTTTGAGCGTTGTCTTATATTGTTAGTGGTTTTTGTAAGAGAATCAATCTTTTGTAGCATCATTAAATTAACAATTGCAAACACATATTTCTGGAATAGTTAGTGATACATCACTAACAAAGCGAGGAATTGTTGGAACAGTTACTGTATGTCACCATTCGCTAATTATAGTCTTGTCCCATATTGTTAAGGTAAAGAATAGAGATGTTCTTTCAAAGACACATTCTAAATAAAATAAATTAAATAGTGAAAGTTTGGAGGAAAACTAGACATTTGACCTCATTTAAAAGTCGAAGATCATCTAGGCATTGAACGAAATTCGGAATTAATTATTACGTTGCTGCCTCCGTTCACTTCCTTATCCTTCCATCAGCACAATGGGGACAATTTTTCTTAAGGACAGTAATTACACATGTCTAAAGCCTACAAATGGTTTATTTTTGTTGTAAACTATGTTTATTGACAATGGCTTAAACTGCCCTATTTCTAGTTGATCCAAGGATCTGAAACATATAGTTTTTGGTATGGTGGCTGTGGTATGAGGATAGTCTTAGTAATATGGTCAGTAAAAGTTTGAATTTCCGTAATATACAGAGACAAATATGAATTCGTATTGAAAAACGGATTCTAAATCTTTTAAATATGATGATTATTTTTTTTACGGTATAGAAAGGGAGTCGAGAGCGATTAATAGTAATATATCCTTATTAGGTGTGACCATGCGGAATTAGTCAAAACTGCGGAATATTCGAAAAGTCATAGCTGAACTCGGTGAAGTGTCTGAGTCTCGTCACCAAAACACTTAGAAAGGGCTAGCGGATGATTGAACCCATCAGCCCAACTCTAATGCTGAGCCCAGGTCTAGTGGTAATGACACCGCAAGCCGCTCGCCCCTTGGAGCTCGAATTCAGGACCTCAGCAAACTGAGGACGACACCAGTCCACTAAGCTACTCCTTTCTAGGTTGAAGATTATTGTAAACCTAGTAAAATCTCTGATTACTACATACAATCACCGTAGAAAGTTTAATGAGAGTATTATGTTTCTTCCAATGCATGTGGAACGACTTAATTTTTAATCAAAGGCATTGGAGGAAAAAGAAGATATGGGAACAAATGTCAATATTCAAAACCAGTCAAGCTTTCTTAGACACATTTTTCTCACAAATCGGAGAGATGAGAGGGTGCAAGGCCAAGGTGGTTTCGCAGGAAAGAATACTACTGTATAAAACTCGGCATTGATTTTGTCGGATGTGTTCAAAACAAAATGAAAGCCCCGACCCCGTAAGGATAGCCTGACAAAAAGGTTGTATGACCCTTGTTCGCACGGCGCGAGTTCGAGTGGGAGCGACGACAACTTTGTGTTGCCTATTATCGCGGACCTGTGTTGTACACTAAATCAAGGAATCCCCCCGAAAGCTTGTCTCACTGCGGTACTACGGTGATCTCACTAGTGCACGAGCCCAAGCCCGCTGCCGCTGCCAGCTATGACTCTCGGGAACATTCCGTAGCTGGGAGGTAATGATTGCATGGTAACGCCCAGCAAGGATATGCTACTAATGTTTGTCCCCAACTCTCCTTTTCATCGATAAAAAAAATGAAAGCCCCCACAACGTGACGGGAGCGGATTAAGTAATATTATTATTACTGTGGAGGCTAAGAAAATCCTCTTTGTCTCAAGTAATGACGATTTCGACTACTTTGAGTCTGCAATAGTACGCCACACACCGATTGAAACCCATTTTGTTTCTCTTCTTTCTCTTCTCGCTCACCTTTCTTGACTCTTTTGTTATTAAATTTTCTTTTCTTTTCGTTTTTTTCTTTATTTTAGTTTTTAAATTAAATTTTCTAAATGTATATGTAACTTCCTTGACAAAAGGCAAGATCAACCTGGGCTTTTTATTTACTTATATGTTTCTTTTCAACAAGCGCATAGAATAAAACGATTTCCTTCTGATAAACGTTGAACAATTCTTAACTAACTCACCAAAAACATACTTTAACCTCGTTTTGTTATTAGTGCAACATGGATTTAGATCCATTTAGCCCAACTCATTAAACAAACTCAGAAACCCACAAAAGAGGTTTTATCCTAAGAGTATTTACAGAAATTACATTTATGCAACTGCTCTTCCCCTATAAATAGGAGTCTTCATTACATTTAAATGAGACATTCTCTACACTCATACTTTACACCTAAAGTTCTGCCGAACTAAATACTAACTTGAGCGTCGGAGAGTCCTTCGAGAACCAACCGGCCTCACTTTCATTTATTCTTGCAGGATTTGAAGATAACTCAAGGTGTTCGTGATCTATTATTCATCTTATTCATCCATTTCATTCCTATTGCTGATTTAAGGCAACAACAATTATTAAGTTTTTGGTTTAATTGTTAATTATATACTGATAATGAATAGATTTATTCGTTAAACAACAAACACATCTGAAATTTTAACGCTCTAATTTTGAAGTTATTTGTTCACTTATTGTGTAAATATATTAGATTAAACTCGTTATAATTTGCTACTAATTTATTTAAGTGCTATTGCTAGTGCATATTCACAATCAAAGGACAATTCAGGTAGTTTAATGAAGCGTGTTTTTCGTAATATCTATTCATAGTTATAAGTTAGCAAATTAATAGTCAAACATTCATGTTTTGAATGTTTACATATTATATGATAGAAATATTGATAAACTAATTAATTAGTCATGTTTATGTTCGAGTAGTTTGTGTGGTGTGGTATTTATGTGATATGGTGTGTGACTTGCTTTTGTCCCATATTGAATAAGAGAGAAGTCCAATATTAATTTAAATATTGGTGGATCCTTAACAATTCAAATTGATTGATAAGAGGGAAATTGAGTGGGTCTCAAGATGTATACTGAAGGTTTTGATGGGCATCTTTGGCATCCAAGAACAAATATGAGCCCAAAATCAAAATTGTTTATCGGCAGTTATTTGCTCCTAGATATTTGGACTCCAGTTTTTAAAACGTTTTCAGTTATGCCTCAAATTGTATCTGTTCATTTAAAAACACGTCCTTTAAGTAACTGCCAATAAAATTCGCATTGTTTCATCCTCTATAAGTAAAGACGTTCTCGACAAAAGTTTGTTGTTTGCAATCAACAAATTTAGAAGGTTTGTTGTATTATGAGAGTATATTTGTGAATCTCTAATTACATTAATAATAGGGACAAATAAATACTTAAAAGACAGTATTTATACACGCTTTAAAACCTTTAAACAGATCCAAAAATCAACTTTTCTAACAGTTTATTTTTTTTTAAATATAAATCATAAATCTCACGAAAGGAAGACCCATCTACTTAAATTCTTAAAAATCTTTAAAATTTTTCATATCCTGCTTATGTTCTCTCTTATCAAGATCTCAAAATCTTCAGTGTGTATGAGCATTTACTAACTAAGTTATCCAAACTCACAATTAATCAAGTCTAATATCATCACTCAACATAAACGAAACAAGCTTTAAAGCCGGTGTTGGTGTGGTGTTACTGGACTTGGATGTGGTGGGAGCAAGAAGAACAAGTGCAGAAACTGTGGCATGCATATTGGATTAGATTGCGCCAAGTACAACTCCACTTGCGCCGTGTAAGTGTAAAACCCACTAGAAAATGTCCCTGTCCCGACCCTAACTATTCCCACCTTGGACTGAAATGAAGCTTACATTAAGCCTCGTGAATCTATTGGCTCCCACTAGTTCTTGTCCTCGCTTCTGTTGTTGTCTTGGGTCAAACTTCAACTTCTGTTAAGGAAAGTGTTTGTTTTCGTTACTTTGACTTCAAAACTTGGATAATGGCACGAAGCACACGAGTGCTTCTTCTGTACCACAGACATTGTCACAGCTCAGTCACTGTAGCCTCACTGTTTGTTTCCTTAATTTATTAATACAAAATTATTATTATGTCGTCGGCAGCGATCCCAATGACGTCATTAGACTTGACGTGCATGCTTAAAATCACCATCATGTGTTGACGTGGCAGTTTGACTCATTCTTTCAGCAGTCTAAAGAAGACCAAAAAGTGATTTTAAAAAAAAAAAAGACTTGTGGTTCAGGATTTCAAAAAAAAAAAAAGCAGACCAAAAAGAACCAACCGTCGAGCTGGGTCGAGTCTCCAAACTCCAATATTCAAAACCGTCTTTTTCTCTTGTGAGCTAAGAAAAAAGCTTCATCCATCTAGCAACCGACCCAACTTGCTCCTACTGAGTCCTTCCTCGTTTTGTCTTACTGTTTACGGGACCTTACTTAAGTTAGTCTCTCTCTTCAACCTTAAATCTCTGCTATGTGACAGTAAGTGTTAAAGTAAGAGAATTTATGTTAAAAGCTGTTTGATTTCTTTGTTTATGAAGCAGTTTGATTTTGTCTTTTGTGTTGAATGTTTATTCTCCAGCTGGGAGGTTTTACTGGGTCATATTCGTATTTGATTTTTCTACTTCCTTCATCGTCTAGAGAGAGAGAGAGAGGGAGGGGGGCTTAATTGTTCTTTCTTTTTTTTTTTGTTTGGAGTGGTGGGGGAGGAAAGAGAGTTTTTGAGAGGGACAGAGTCAAGGGCTTTAGGTGAAGACAGAGAGATTTCAAAATCAGCTATTTATTGTCTTAAAAACCAACTTGCCCTTTTCAATGTCCTTTCCGAGAAGAATCCTTTAATGGGTTTTCACTTTATTTGTGGAATTTGGTAAACTTAATTTGACATGTTAGGCCAAGGAGAAGATGACCGGCTTCCGGCTGCTGGTGGTGGTGGTGGTAAGGTTGCCCGGAAAGCCTATTTACGGTCTGTTTCCTGGTCTGACCGTTCACCTACTAAGCCT
Organism: Flueggea neowawraea; assembly: GCA_948243855.1. NCBI lineage: Eukaryota > Viridiplantae > Streptophyta > Magnoliopsida > Malpighiales > Phyllanthaceae > Flueggea > Flueggea neowawraea. The sequence continues at coordinate 14,104 of CAODLS012519705.1, forward strand.
AACCCCAGAACTCAGACTAACAGCAAGGCTAGGCCTTGTTTGCCACCCCTCCAACCACTTTCCATTGACCGGCGCCCTGTTGAGGAGTGGCCTACGGCTGGCTCGGATGATCTTGGAGTGTGGCCTAATCCTCAAACTCCAAGAGCGTCTATAGAACCCCTCAAGGATTCTAATATTGAGCAGCCTCCTGTAAGGGAATTTCAGTTTAAGAAGGATAAGCTTGCATTTTTTGATAAGGAATGCTCTAGAATTGCTGATCATCTTTATTTAGGAAGTGATGCTGTGGCTAAAAATCGAGAGATTTTGTGCCAGAACGGGATTACTCATGTTCTGAATTGTGTTGGTTTTGTTTGTCCTGAGTATTTTAAGAATGATCTTGTGTACAAAACACTTTGGCTGCAAGATAGCCCATCAGAAGATATCACAAGTATTCTGTATGATGTGTTTGATTACTTTGAAGAAGTCCGAGAACAGGGTGGAAGGGTTCTGGTACACTGTTGCCAGGGTGTCTCAAGATCAAATTCTTTGGTTATTGCCTACTTAATGTGGAGGGAAGGCCAGAGCTTTGAAGATGCTTTTCAATATGTTAAGGCAGCAAGAGGAGTGACAAATCCAAATATGGGTTTTGCATGCCAACTTCTTCAGTGCCAGAAGAGGGTGCATGCTGTGCCGGCAAGCCCAAATTCTCTCCTGAGGATGTATAGGATGGCTCCACACTCCTCTTATGATCCTCTTCACCTCGTTCCAAAAATGTTGGGCCAGTCAGGTATACAAGGATTTGACTCTCGTGGGGCATTCATTATTCATGTTCCAACTGCTATATATGTTTGGGTAGGGAAGAAGTGCAATTCAGCAATGTCAAATCAAGCAAATGTGGCTGCCAATCAGTTCATCCGGTACGAACATTTTCAGGGTCCAATTTTGAGTGTCAATGAAGGGGAAGAGTCCTTGGAATTTTGGAATGCTCTTGCTGGTGCTCCTGGAAATGATAATGCATCCAGTAGAATGGTTGATCAGATGAAAGTTGATGATTATGATTTAGATTTTGAACTCTTCCACAAGGCACTTGCGGGCGGGCTAGTTCCACCTTCTACAGTATCCAGTGCTGGATCAGAAACTTGCCTCCCAGCCAGGGAAAGTGGATGGAGCAGACTAAGGCAGAAGTTTGCTAGTGATAGAATGAGAGAATTTGTCACCTCAAGCAGACTGAATTCTGGCATAACCCCATCCACTGATACCTCGGATATCATTAGAGATATATGTAATGAATCAAAAGAGCATGTATTGCCATCATCACCTCCATTTGCGTCTCCATGTGACTCTCCACGTTCCTTTGATTGTTATCTAGATGGCAGCCCAGATAGGGTAATAAATGCTACTAAGGAAGATGAAACTTCTGTCTCCTTTGTTGATTCTTCACTGCCACCACTACCTCCTTGTTCACCAGATTCATTTCCTTGCTCTCTGGAAGTTAATCCCAAGTTTGGTTACAAGTCCCCTACACTCTCACCTTCAACCTCGGACTACTCGTCTAGTTCATT
>CAODLS012520003.1:0-18584 GCA_948243855.1 Flueggea neowawraea
ACTCTTCTAAACACCTAAGAAAACCGTGAACACTCTCTCTCTTTTTCTCTTGCACAATTGTTCATTGTTGTTAAGGGAATTAGCTAGTTTGATTGTGTTTTTTGGCCTTTTGTTATTAGAACATAAGGAATTGTTCCTTGAGTGATTACATATTGATATTCACGGCATTAAGAGGTGGAAAAATTGTTTTGTTCATCCTTACAAATCCGAAACACTAAACCCCTTTGTTAAGAGCATTCGAGTGCTAGCACACTACCTAATCGATAGGTTACGTATGTGAAATTGTAGAGAGAGTTCGCGAACAACAACTTTTCACACCATAATTTCTTGTTTTCTCCAGGTTCTAAAGATCCTTCAAAGGGTTAAAATGTAAAGCTTTAACTTGTTACTTTTGGTGAAAACAAGGAGATGATTGTGCGAAGCGATTAGAGGTAACCATTCGTACGCATTTTGTTTATCAGCATGTTTTTGGTTTTGTCAATTTTTGATTACATGCTAACGTTCATTGGCTGTGTTCTATGTGTTTGATACTTGTTTCCGCTGCCCATATTTGATATGATAACACGTAGAGTTCCCAACACAAATTACCAACAAGACCATTCAACCACATGCCTTTTGTAACCCCTTCAGTTAATGACATGTATTCCGCTTCAGCTGTAGACAAAGCAACTGTTGGTTATAGAGATGCGCTTCAGCTAATAACACATCCAAAGAAAGTGAAAATATAATAGGTTAATGACCTTTTCTTCATCAGATCTCCTCCATGATCAAAATCAGTAAAGCCAACCAATCCACCAGAAATATCGCCATTCTCATACACCAATCACACATTATTTGTTCTATTCAAATATTGTATAATCCACTTGACTGCTTCCTAGTAGCTTTGCCAGGATTACCCATAAATTTTCTTACAACACTAGCAACATAAGCCAGATCCGGTCTAGTGCACACTATAACATACATTAAACTACCAACCACACTCGAGTAAGGCACATTCTTCATGTACTCCACCTCCTCATTAGTGCTCAACAATGTACTATGATCAAATTTAAAATGTGGAGCCAATGAAGTATTCATAAGTTTAGAGTGATCCATTTGGAAAGCTTTTTCAATGTATTTCTGATGTGATACATGCAACAAGCCTGCATCTCTATCTCTCAAAATCTCCATTCTTAAAATCTTTTTGGCTGCACCCAAATTCTTCATCTCAAACTTACTGCTCAACAACTGTTTCAATTTGTCAATTTTAGCCTGGTTCTTAGTTGTAATCAATATGTTATCCACATATAACGACAGATATATAAATGAACCATCAAGCAATGTCTTAAAGTAAACACAGTTATTATATTGATTTCGCATAAACTCATGAGAGATTATAAATGCATCAAACCTCGTGTACCACTACCTAGGTGACTGGTTCAATCCATACAAGGACTTCTTTAACAAGCACACATGATTAGGCTTTTCAGGATCAACAAATCCCTTAGGTTGTTTCATATAAATTTCCTCATCAAGATTCTTATGCAAAAAAGCAGTTTTAACATCAAGTTGCTCTAGCTTTAAGTTAAAAGCACTTACTATGGCTAGGAGGACTCAAATGGTTTTATGCTTCACAACTGGTGAGAACATTTCATTGTAGTCAATCCCTTCCTTCTATGAAAAACCTTTCGCCACAAGCCTCGATTTGAATCTAGGTGGTTCAACATTTAGAATCTCATCCTTTATTCTTAAAAGCCATTTACAATTAATAGGTGTCACTCCTTCCGACAAAGGCACAAGCTCCCAAGTTTGTTTTTTTTTGCAAGGATACCATCTCTTCATCCATAGAGCTTAGTAATTTTTCTTTATCTTTACTTTTCACCGCCTCTTTATACGACCTGGGTTCTTCATTCTCAATTTCTTCATCCATTGCTAAGGCAAAGGCAACAGGATTAGTAATATTTGTACTAACACAATCCACATACCTCACAGGCCTCCAGATTTCCCATCTCGATCTACTTATTGTCATACTCTGTGAATCATTTTGGTCGATCTCTGGCTATTTTTCAAGTGTGCCAGTCACACCATTCTTCTTTAGAGCACAACGTCAAACTCCACCTTCTGGTTAGCACCCAGATTAGTTTACTAGTTCTTGAAAGATCACCAAACTCCTTCCCCTGGCCAAATATAGCAGATTCATCAAAGGTCACATATCTTCTAATTATAAATTTTGATGTCTTGTTTTCAGTACACCACAGTCTGTAACCTTTCACCGCAGTCACATACCTTAGAAATATGCATTTAACTTTTCTAGGCCCCGGTTTGTCATCACTATCATGAGCATAAGCAGGGTATTACACCACAGTCTGTAACCTTTCACTGCAGTCGTATACCCTAGAAATATGCATTTAACTTCCATAAGCCCCAATTTGCCATCACTAGTATGAGCATAAGCAGGGCATCCAAATATTCTTAGGCTAGAATAATTAGAGGGTTTATCGAACCATACCTCTTGAGGAGTCTTAAAATCAATTGCAGTTGATGGCGATCTATTTACCAAATAAGCTATAGTGTTAACTGATATAGCCCATAACTGCTTCAATAACCCAGTGTTTATCCTCGCGCATCTAGCATGTTGTACAAGTGTTTGGTTCATCCATTCTGCAACTCCATTCTGTTGTGGCATACGTCGTACAACGTGGTTCCTCACTATACATTCTTTTTTTGCAGAACTCATCAAATTCTCTATTATAGAATTCAAGACCATTGTTAGTTCTCAATGTCTTGACTACTTTCTCGGTCTGTTTTCCACCATAGTCTTCCATTATTTGAACTTCCCAAATACTTCATCATTCGATTTCAAAAAATATACCCATACCTTTCTAGAGAAGTCATCAATAAACGTTACAAAGTACCTATTATAAGACTCCACCGGAGAAGGACTCATAAATCAGAGTGAATGTATTCAATAATCTCTTTAGCAGTGTGACTATCTAAACTGAAATTCACCCTGCATTGTTTACCCATAACACAAGTCTCACATAACTTTAGCTTTCCAGTCTCAACAACATCTAACAACCCTTTCTTACTCAAAATGGACAATCCCTTCTCACTCACATGCCTCCACTTTCGATGCCACAACTCTATACTACCATCCTTCTTCTCTATAGGACCAATTGCAATGGAGCTCGATACCGACGTTGTTTCCATCACTGAACTACCCATGAATGTATAAATCTCGTGTTGCAATTTTCCTTTCATCACTACAAGAGCACCAATGAACACCTTAAGAACTCCACCACTTCCAAAGAATGTGTACCCATTTTTATCTAGTGTACCCGTAGAGATCAAATTTTTTCGCAGTTTAGGGACATATCAGACATCCAATGTCCTAACCATGCCGTCAAACATTTTAATCTACACCGAACCACTACTCTTGACACTCAGCTCCCTATCACCACCCAACTTTACACTGTCATTCCACTTCTTGAAGGTAGTAAATAGATCCCTTGAATAAGTCATATGATTCGAAGCACCAGTATGGAATACCCAAGTTTTTGTAGACTTAGTTGTACTAACAATTACAACATCGCCTTCTTCTCACTCATCAGAAGTATCATGTTTATTAGGATCATTTTGTGCTATAACAACCTGCACATTACCATTTGACCCATGTTCGTTTCCTTTTTTCCTTTGTGGACAGTTCTTTCTAAAATGACCCTTCTCTTTACAATGAAAGCATCTCAATGCAGACTTCGACTTGGAATGCAACTTACTATGTCCTCACCATTTCGTTCCATGCTTCTGCTCTTACTCACAGTTAACCTGGAATCTATACTGCCTTCCCAAGAACCAGAAACTAATTTCTTCAATTCTTTAAACAACAAAGCATCCTTAACATCATTTATTGAGATACTATCTCTACCATATATCATAGTATCCACAAAATTTTCGTAAGAGTCAGGCAAAGAACACAATAGAAACATAGTTTCATCCTCCTCTTCAATTTTAACACCAATACCTTTTAGGTCTAATATAATTTTGTTAAAATTTTCAAGGTGGTCTTTCACCTGCATACTTTCTGTCATCTTCAAGGAATACAATTGCCTTTCTGATAAAGCTTGTTGGCAAGGGATTTCTTCTGGTACTTGCTTTCAAACTTTTTCCACAAGCTAGCTGCAGTATCTTCATCTGCCACTACCTTCAAGACTTCATCAGCTAGACTAAAAAAAATCGCACTTTATGCCCTTGACACAGTTTCATCCTTCTACACCATTGTTAGTTCTGTCGGTAACTTCTCTTCCCTTTTTATTGCCTCTGCACACTTTCGTTGAACCAAAAGTGACTTCATCTTCAACTTCCACAGAGCAAAATCATTCGAGCCATTGTACTTCTCAATCTTGAATTTGTGAGAAGACATCTTCTTTCAGCAGATCTAAACTTAGTAGTTTCTGAATCAACAAACGCCTAGAGCTTTGATACCACTTATTAGGCAAAGCAATAGAACAAGCAAAATAATAGAAGAGAACAATTACACAAGAACACAAAGATTTAAGTGGTTCAATCAAAGTGATCTACTTCCACAGGCAAATAGAGCGAGCAATTCTATTTCACTATTGAAAGATGACACATATACACTATAGGTCACATATGTTCCACAAGCTAAATATTTATAGGTTTTACAAGAGCTCTAGTCACATAGACTAACCCTAGCCCTAAAGCCCATCTTAAAACAATAAGCCTCACCCAATTTACCTTAGCCCATGTTTTACTAGATAGCTTCAACATATCGCAAATGAAAAAAAAAATCAATTCAACCCAACACCTGTTATAGCGCGGTTCCAACGGAGGACATGCTTTAGTGTAAAGGTTTTATCATGGCCTCTTGTTGCCCCTTTATCGAGCTGCAAAAGAGACGACTTAGCATCTCTTTCTTGACTATAGCGTACTATACGAGATATTGTCTTTTCTTTATTTGGTGTCACTGTTCAAGAAAGTAGCTTGACATATTTTTTTTTTGCTAGTGCTGTGAGTGTTAATATGAGCTTTCAATTGTGATTCCTTTGGAGGGCAGCTCTTGTTTCGATGATTTGGATCATTTGGTTTTCTAGGAACCAAATTGTTTTTGAAGATCAATCCTTTAATATCCATCATACACTTAGAATGCTTTGGAGGCTTACTAGGGAAGGTGATTATTTCAAAATGGGTACCATGAATGCAACCTTGATGAGCTTGCTTTCTTTCGAAATTTGGGGATTCAGAATATTCCTAGAAAGGCTCCAACTATTATATTTATTAAATGGCAGCCCCTTCCAGTTCTTGGATTAAATTAAACAATAATGGCTCTTCATTTGGTAATCTAGGACTCTTGAGGGTGGGAGGAGTGTTTAGAAATCATAGGGGTTTTTTCCATGGCTCATTAACTTTCGGTTGGTGTAATATCTGGTTTGAAATCGATTCCATGTATTTGGTTCATGTGTTCAGGAGCAAAACTACAAAGGTCCCTTGGGAGTGTAGACTTGATTGGTCACATTGTCTATTTCGATTGCAGCAGACACAGTTAGTTGTATCTTGTGTCTATAGAAAAGACAACAAAGTGGCAAATTGTCTTGCTAATTTTGGGGCCAATAATAATGGCAGTCATTGGTGGGCAACATACCCTGATTTTTGTGGTAGTTTATGTAAGCCCAGTTTAGTTTATGACGACATAGTTTTTAAAGAAAACTTCATATTTATGTAACTCTCATTGAGAGTAGATTTTCGTATACTTTATTTTTCATTTTATGTTAATAATATTCTTGGGCTTGGAAAGATGAACTTAGGTCCTCTGGGAATTCTAGTTGGGATGTCTAGTTGCATCGTCTTATTTCCGACCTCGACCTTTTACTAAAAAAGTAAAATAATATAAATTATATATTTTGTATAGCCTAAATCTTATTATTGTTATTGGATTCTAATATATTTGGTTTTGATCGCATTTGGAATCTATTGTTTAACTTGACAATAAAATATTTTTGGTTTTAATTTCTTTAGTTTTAAATTTTATTTAAATTATGCCCTAAATTACTTATGTTACTATTTATGCTGAAAGTAATTGTATTATGGAATGTGAAATATTTACAGAATAAAATAAGTGACTGGTGTTGATCAATATATTAAAAAGATACATTTGAAGTCATAAATAATAAGCTGTGAGTTATTTTTAAAACTCAAAACTCTGTCAAACATTATTGTCATATCTTTTCTATCATATAAATATTACAATTCAATTTTGTAGTAATATTTAGGGGCAATTACGATGATGTTTCTAAGTAAAACCATATTGATTGGTTGCGTTTCTAAATTTTTAAAAGTCCAGTTTAAAAAAACAAAATTTAAATCCGTCAAAGCAGTGCCAGTAAGTCGTGTTTTACGGGCATAAACGACTTGAAAGTCTTCGCGCTTCGCCAGCTGGGGATGATGAGATAATATCACTGCTAAATACCATTGCATTTCATAATATATACCATTTTAAATGAACCAAATGGTTTGATCAATTATTAATGGTTCACATTTTTTTTATATTTCGAAATGTGTAGGATCATATTTTGAGATGAGATCTGCTTGGTCGAATTTCTTTTCAATCCAATTTAAATATCGGCCCAATACATAATTTACCCCCCCCCAACGTGCGCACTTTCTTCTTTTGACACCCCCACTTTTAAATTCCTCCCGAACTATTCTAAATTATCATGACCACCTACATTTTTGCTGATGTGGCAAAGAGCTTGCTGTGTGGGACGTGAATAAGCACGTGAGAGTCGGGGTGTAATTGAAATGAGTCGAGTTTTAGAGTGTTCAAGTTCGATTCGACTAAAATATTTCGAGCTTAAGCTCAAGCTTGAACTTAATCTCTTCGCCGAACTCAAAATCTTGTTCAAGACTGGCTCGTCACAAGGCCTGCGAGCTTTTCGAACTTGGCTCAACAAATACTCAAATAAAATTGTAAACGAGTTTTGTTCGTTCAAATTTGACAAAAAATCTAAAAAGAATACAACCAACTTTAAATTAATCTAATAAATTCATGTTAAACATGTAGTCGAACTAATAACTATTAGAATTTTCAATTTATTTTACAAATTTAACCTGATATTAAATCATCTATAAACATATTTTTATTTTTATAGGCATGGTCAATTAGTGTAAGTTTATACTTTTGTCGATGTTGCTCACTTATTAAATACTATTCCAAATATAAGTATATTTTTCATAATTTAATTTAACATATACATGCATGCATGCATGCATACATAAATGAGCCTACAAACGAATTTATTTACGAGTCTGTTCATAAACACATAAAAAAATCTATTTGTGAGTTTTTCAATAAAAATTTTTAAGTATTCACACTTAATTCATTTACTAATTCAAATTTAAAATTTTGTTTAAATTCAACTTATTTATTAATAAGTCAAATTATTAATGAGTTTTTATCGCGTCAAAAGTCAAGTAACTAAAGAGCAGCTCGGCTCATTGTGGGAGGTTTGTTTTACGTTTATCATGTCGACATGTACAAAAGACAAAAACAAGCATCACTCCAAACAAACCGAATTTAAAAACAAACCAAAAGTCTATACCACTTAAAACCAAACCACATCTATTGAAAATATGAAACTAACAGAACTACTTAAAACCAAACAAAATCTAAGCCACTTCATCATTTTTTTTTTTTCATATTCAAACAATGATATCAATCCCACCACAGTACGGGACCACCATCTCCACAAACCCACAAGACAGAGGAAAGATCAATTAAAAAACGACATGCACATCCTTTGCACCAAAAAAGAAAAGATAGATCAGGCATTAGACACAAATCTTAGAAGGATTGCAATGGAGCTCAGGCACGGGTGTTGTGGGGTTATGACTGTGGGGGAAATTGCAGGCAAAGGTGGGAGAGGCTTGCCGAAGAGACTTGTTATGTGATCGAGGTGGTTTCTGGTTCAGTAAAGAGAGACTGCTTCAATAGAGAGAAAAAAGGAGGTGGGTGCGAGCTTGCTGGCAGAGTTGGGTTTTGAGAAAAATAGTTTAATGTGTTTTGTTCTATTAAATTTGAGCGTTTTGGTTGGAAGATTTCAGTTAAAGAGTTTTGATCTTTATATTATGGATTTGAATTTTTTTTTGTGACGCAACAGGAAAAATTTGAAGCGGATATAGTTTTTAATTCACATCAGAATGCGTGTGCAACATGCACTCCATCATATTTGTTTGGGCCAAATACATTTAAACGTAGTATAAATTTACAAATTACAAATTTATACAATTTATTTTTAATATTTTAAGTAAAAATTTTAAAATTATAGATAAAAAATTCCAACTTTATAAATTACAAATTGAGAATCATTGTATATTTGTTTAATAAAAAACCAACATAAAATTAATAACAACAAACCAACAGAAAATCAACAATAAATCAGCAACAAAACAAAATAACAAATATAAAATTAATTACAAAAATAAACAATAAATCAATATATCAACAGAATGTCGTGAATTTAAAAATATAAAATAATAAATTTGAAAAGAAACACTGTAAATCAATAACTATGAGAAAGTATATCTATAAAAAATATACTATGTCCGTATGAAAGAAATATTACAAACTAATATAAGTAAATGTATAATTTCCTCTATCTGTTTCAGACCCTTAGTTTGTTTGCTTTTGACAAATTTAGGGGGAATTTTGAACAGTCAAAAAGTATGGGGTGTTAGCAGAAGAAAGCATGCAAATTGAGAGGGGGAAATTATGTATTAGGCCTTAAATATCACCGTAATTTTTAAAACCTTTTCAAAATCATTTTAATTAAAATACATTTCGGTAGGGCTCATCTTTGCTTGAAGAGATCCTGCACAAATTCTACCAATGAAATGACCACTTCCCTTGATTGTAAAGAACAAAGTATATAGCTAGTGAACATCCAGACAATTGCATTGCATTTTTTAATTAATTGAATTTGGAAAATATTACAATGTTATTTAACAATTATTTTGATCTGTTTTACGTAGTGTGGCCTAGAGACTAGAAGACATGAAATTATTCGAATTGAAAAAAAAACTAATAAATAAGAAATAATAATATCAAATAACAAAATTATAAAAAATAGCAAAATTATTATATATTATATATAAAAAATTATTATTATAGTATCATACTTCTATATTATTTAGTAATTAAAATTAAAAATTATTTATAAATATATTATTTACTCAAATTATTAAAATATTTATTTAAAAATAAAATTATAAAAATTTATAAATATAGAGTAAATAATATCTCAATAGATAATAAGTAATTGTTTAGAGCCATGTTTTACAACACTTGTAATGATCGACTTTGACTTCTAAGGGCTCCAATTAATGCTTCTCAATGGCACTTACGCTTCTCAATGACACTTATTCGCGGTTGACAGGGCTATAAAAAAGTTGATATACTTTTTATAGGATTACGTTACACGACACCATATGATACTAAAAACAAATAAATTGATGTTTTTGTTACACACTAGTAGATCAACCACGTGCGATGCGCATGGACTTATTATGTATTATATATTAATATTATAAAAATTTAAAATAATACTATAATTAATAATATTAAAATTAAGATATTAAATTATTTAATTAACTTAATTTAATTTCCCTTAAATATTTTATTTACTTAATTTAGTTTTTTTTTTTTAATTTTTTATTATGACGATGTCTTTTAATTTTATGATTGTTATATTTTATGTCTAATTTTAATTTTATTTTTTTAATATAGTTAACTGCAAATCAATATTTGGTATCAATAGCCTACTTCTGCTCTAACCTTCGCTTTTGTTGATGCAACCCTAATTTTTTTACTTTGGTTACTACTTTTATTATTTCTGGACTTTAAATACTTTATATATATTTCGAAAGTATAGTGGTAATGATCAATTGGTAATTGATAAAATTTATCAAATTATCTCTACAATAATTTATATTTAAAATTTTTATCACGATAATTTTTTTTCTATCCACCCTGAATATTCCAATCATCTACTTTTAAATATTTATTTCTATCCAAAAATTTTACACTGATAATAACTACTTCTTTAAATATTTTTTTCACCTTTCTTTCTTGTTAAGTACAAAAAAAAATTGCTAAGAATTTTTGAGAGTACAAATTAGCTAGATTATATCAATTTTTATCCAACCTCAGTATCTTTGATCAAGCAAATATAACCAACATCTACCCTCACAATTTTGACACTCCTAGTTTAGACACCCTCATGTAAGAACTGTTTCTCAAATTTATGAGGATAAATTGATTATTTTTGTAAAATTTATTAAATTTCTCTCTCCTGATCCATCATGTCAATTTGGTATAATATTTAAAATTTTTATTAATTTTATCTAAAAATTTAAAATTATTCATTTTAAGAATTAAGTCATGTCATTAATTTCCCTCTTAACCATAGATCATCCTCCTCGAACTATTCTCTCCTCCATCAAAGATCTTCCATTCTTTATAAACTGCATTGATACTCTCATTCTCTTTTTTTATTGTTAACTTTTTTCACAAAATAGATTTGAATTTCATTTCTCTACCTACTAAACAAATTAATAGATTACACGGTTATAAAATAAGTGTGTGCATAAAATTATACCTATTATTTGGCTAGTAAATTAACAGGTAGAATTTAATTCAATTAACCTTCAAAAAATACTTTTATAATTTATTCCATCTTTTAGAAAATATAAAAGTGAGAGATCGTAGAAGACCAACGATAATAGTTCAAAAATTAACAATGAACCATATTTAATTCAAGAACTTATAGTTAATTTTGTTAATGGTTTATGGTCTCCTTATACATATTAACTATATCAATACATGATAAACTAGTGTTTCTAGCCGGACATTGTCCGGAATACTATATATCTATTTATATATATTTTTTATAAATATTTGAGAATGAAGTAATAGTTGTCTTAAATTAAAAAAAAAATATAAAAACATAAAAAAATATTAAATTTTTTATAAGATTTGTTTCCATATTTATTTATTTTCTAATAAAAAGTGAATATTGACTAAGATATTGTTATATCTTAATGGAAAATGACACATGTTATTAAATCGAAATGTCACATGTTAAAATTATAGGATTTAAAATGTCAATTTTTTATACAATTGTATTATGCTTTTATATATTACTAGTTTTTTCCGCCGGACATTGTCTGGAATTCTATAAATATATTTTTATTTTTTTATAAATATTTGAGAATTTAGTAATAGTTGTCTTAAATTTAAAAAATATAAAAAAATAATATTAAAATTTTTATAAGATTTGTTTTCATATTTGTTTATTTTCTTAATAGGAAGTAAATATTGACTAAAATATTGAATATATTAATGAGAAGTGACACATATCATTAAATTGAAATGTCATATGTCAAAATTGTAGGATATCAAATGTCAAATTTTTATGGAATTGTATTATGTTTTTATGTATTATATAGATTACACATAACTTTCCTCTTGTTTTTAGAAGTTCACATTTTATCTCTCGCTTAATGGTGATCGGATATCTTTAATATGTCATTATGTTCTCAAACCTAGCAATCTCCTCACAATATTGACACAATATACAGAATTCTAGCAAACCACATTCTACCACATAGATTACGCTTCCCTATTTTTCAAGGTATTCTTTCCTATCCTTCCTAATTTCACCACAAGCCACCCTTCCCTAGTATTGTTATTCCCTCTTACACCAAATGTCATCCTCAATGTGTCATTCACAACAAAGAAATGGGATACAGCATCAAATAAGACTCGTTGCCAACTACATAATCTCGTCGCTAATTAGAGATAACGATGAAAATTTTGTTGTTGGCAAACGCTCGCTTATTTCATTTATTGTGAAAATTTATTGCTCAATTTGTGTGCATAATCCCAACAAACTATCATATATATCACACTTCTCTATTTTCCTAAAGCTTTCTCGTCTATCCTTCTTAAGTTCAACACAAACCACCCTCATATTATCACTCTTCCACCAAATTTAATCCTTCTTGTGTCATTCACCAAAAAGTTAAACATTGAATAAAACTTGCAGCTAGCTATAGAATTTTGTCGTTATTAGAGTAGGCGGTGAAAATTTTGCCATTGTGAAGGGCTCGCCAATCTCACCCGGCAAATTTATTGCAGAAATTTGTATGAAAGGTTTTTTCGATGCAAAATAGTTAGAAAAGCTTCCACACTAAATTTTCCAAGAAAATTCAATAAATTTAGTGAGGAAAAGGTCATATTATTGCCAAATCTTGTCCATTGGTAGGTAAATTTAGCATCGGATTTGACATCAAATATTGTTGTCTATTGCATTTGATTAACATGAAAAGTTGACTTTGGTCTCTAATTTACTCTAGCATAAAAAACTTTGTTTTATTATGTACGTTTATCATTCCTTCTCTAAATCACAATAGATACTCAACTAAGTCAAAAGTGAAAAAACTCGCTGCCACTTCTAAACATTCCAAAAAGACATAACATCACCGTCATAAAACACAAGTAGATTCAACTATAAAAGTTATAAAAGGTGCAAAATTGACATTCAAATACAATTTAATTATCCTCAACGTTTAAAATAGATCACATAATTGATCATTGGAGATTGCAACAGTAGGGAAGAATTGGTCATCAATAAAGGCAAAAAGGATTTAAGATTTGGTTACATCAGAACATCTATTTTTTTAAATTTCAAATAATCAACCAAATTAGGACATAATGCTTTTTAACTTTAAGTAATTTTTTTTAAAGTATGTTAATTATTATCTCTACTTTTCCTTATTTTTAGAGGAAGAGAGAGAAAAATGAAGAAAACAAAACGAAGAGAACGAAGAAATAATGAATTAATTGAAAAAACGGATTTTCATTTTGAAGAGTTGGTTAATTGTACAGATTTTGATGTTGGCTCCTAATATATAATAAAATTTCCTATTCACCGTGTTTAAGAGCAACGTCATTATAGAGGATTGCAGAGTTTATTGATGGACTATTTTCATTTTGCCCCTAATATATCAAAAAAAATCATTTTGGTCCCTATTTCTAAAACAATGTCGTTTTGGGGATTTCTTTTTTTTTTTTTAACTTGTCATGCCAACTTCCATCTCAATCTACCAGGTTAGCCACTACCATATCAACGTCATATAAGTTGAACATTTAGATAGAAAAATTGGCAACTTTTATATATGAAACACAAATATTATGAATTTAAAAAAAATTGTGTTTTTTATGTAAAAATAAATATTTGTGCTTTTATATGGAGAAAATCCTTTTTTTTTCTACATGTATAAACTCTTGATAAGATGTTATGTTTAACTGTCATCTAAAAAACTTAAAATATCCTTAGTTAAAATATAAGGTGTGGTCTAAGATTACTTTTTCTCATTAACATGGTGACATATTTCCTTTTCTTCTTTTTTTTTTTTTTTACATTCCACCGAGTATATTACATCTTAATAGCAAATTCAATGCTTATAACTATATTCTATAAAAAAAAGATATAAAAAATTCTTAATAAATAATTGAGTTTATATGAAATAGTAGTTTCAGAAATTAATTTGGCTTCCTCGGCGTATTTATAGTTAACTAAATAAGGAATAGTAATACTTCAAAACCCTATACTAATGGTAATTGGTTATAATTAAGATTTTTGTTTTCAAAAATTGCTTCAATTTAGGATTCTTTAGGCCTCCGCTTAATGCTAAGCGTAACAATAATATAAACAAAAATACCTTAAGCTTTAGTTCCCGATAAAAGAAAAGAATTAGGAATAGTGGTATGCGTTTTAGTAATAGAATTAGGAATAATGGTATGCGTTTTAGTATTTGTTGTTGGAATATAATTAGGATTTGTTGCCGCAAAATTCGACTTGTATTTAGACATAATAAATAGAGTATTTTATTAAGAGTATTTGAGACTTTTTTTTTTGTTTTCCACATCCATACTTTTATATATAGGTATAGATTAAAGAATTAAATATATTGACACATATTACACGAATTAATGCAATTTGACATGTTTAATTTAATTAAACTAATAGTTTAACTATTAACTCAATATAATTATAACACATTTACGGTAACTTTAAATATTTTTCTAATTTTAATTAATTTTTTTGTTATTTGAGCTTCCTGCTGAGTTTTTCTTTTCATTTTTTTCCGGTAGAAATTTGATCCATGATTGTTTAATTCTTGTGAAATGCTTGGTGCTATTCATCAAAATGTCTTTACTAATTTAGCAAATTGACAATCACAATTTAGTAATTTGATTTAAACCACACATTTTTTCTTAATTCTTTTCGGACGAAGTAGCATTTTTTTAGCAGTTGGATTCATGATTTGCGTATATTCGTTTGATGTAATTTATTTACCACGCCCTAAATCATTCATTGATGGGCAGATTAAATTAATTAACTTATGTTCATATATTCACACATCTGATGCGACGGACAACCAAGTTAAAATGTGCGAAAATTAATATACTTGAATGACAAATACAGCTTGAGAGTCTAATCTCACAAATACAACGTTTCAATCTTATAAATTACAAGCTGGTACTTCTTCTGATCTCAACATACAAACATGAAACAAGTGTCCTATGCCCACACATTTCAAGTTCGCAAATTAAGCCCAGAAGATTTGACTGGAGTTGAACACACAGAGTAACAATATAACAAGTCTGAAGATGCGGGAGCTTCCATTGCACCACTCTATTTTATCATCCTTACAACCATATTTAGCAAAACAATGCTTCATGAAAACCACTAACAAAAGGAAAACATAACATAGCATTGATAGATGATGGCGGACAAATACATTTATCAAAAAAACGACAAACAGAATTCCATAAACAGAATGGTACACACTTAACAAAAAAATAAGCAGAGTGGTAGATGACATACAGCAACATTTTCTTCATCTTGCTGCATTGAAACCTCGTCTGGCTATCTTCAATGCAGTGAATAAATACAACCAGTCAAACATTTTATTCAAGAATCGAAAGTAAGCATGTCTCCAGGAATTGTTCACTATTAGAAAGCACAACACCCTGAGAATCCTGGGCCAAATCCAACACCCATACCAGCGTAAAGATTTGGCGTGTCGAATAATCCATCATTTTCTTCAGCGTTGTTTTTTATGCCAGCAGGAGCTGTGTCTTCTTGCCTCCTTTTGTATTCTAGGCATCCATTGCTATCACCTGAACACTTGATCGGAAGTGGACATCCACACAGTCCAATGTTGCCTATATATGGAGATGGACCAAAGCTTTGTAGTTGGGTACTTGTTGGAATCCTTCCTGTTAAGTTGTTATCTGACAAGTCTAACTTACTGAGGAATGTTGTAGCAGCCAAACTTGGTGGAATTTTTCCAGAGAGGTTATTGCAAGACAAATCAATAACTTCTAATATTTTCAGCTGACCAATGTTTTCAGGAATTATGCCGCCCAAATTATTTCTTGACAGATTCAGAGAAATTAGTCCTACCAGTTCCGTTACTTGGCTTGGAATATCTCTAATTAAATGATTGCTCGAAAGATCGATGATCCTCAATAAGCCAAGTGTTCTGCCATATGTCTGCTCAACTCCTTTCCAAATGATAGATGTGTAGTCAACATAGATTGCTGAGATGCCATAAGACTCACCATTACCAAAAGTTTGGCCAGCCGTATGGTACCAATGGGATAATGTCTTATCAAGAACTTGAGTCGATAGCATAGCAGTGAGAGTGTTGAGACAAGCTGGTATGGAACCTGATATGTTTTTGAAGGCAAGATCCAATATTTGAAGAGAACTAAGATGACACATTTTTGAAGGAATATTCCCATAGAACTTGTTAGACCTCAAACGAAGCACAACCAACTTTGTTAGGCTCTCTCCTTTCCATGTTGGCCCATGCCCACTTAACTTATTTTCTCCAACATCAAGAAGTTTTAACTCGCTGTAATTTTTCAACGATGAGGGTAGCTCGCCGATAAAATTGTTTTTGCTCAAACGCAAGGTCTCCAGTAAATCAAGATAACCGATAGAGCTTGGTATTGCTCCAGGCAAATTATTGGCCTCCAAATTGACAATATTTAGTCGCCTTAATTGAACCCAACAATCAGTGAGGCCTCCTAATAGTTGATTATCAGATAGGTCAAGAAAGGCAATCTGAGAATCATTTGTTGCGGAGCATAAAAAAGACAGGGTTCCAGACAAAATATTTTTAGCAAGATTGAGTGATGCTGCTTGAGAAAGAAATTGTGGTACAGAACCATGAAACGAATTGTAACTCAAATCTACTGCAGGGAAGTATGAAAATTTCATTGGTAGATTTGGAATCTGGCCATATATGTGGTTAAATGAAAGATTCAAATATCTTATGGTGGAAGAGAAATTCCAAATCCAGATGGGCATGGCATCTGAAATTTGAGAATTGGAGATATCAAGACAAGACAAATTTTCTTGTGTTTGAATCCATCTGGGAAAATCCGGGCCTAACTTGCAAGATCTTAACTTGATAGTGTGTAGTTGGAAGGGGGGAATCCAATCGGAACTACTTATCAAAGTGAAGGAGTTATCTGACAAGTCTAGTTCCTGCAATTTAAAAAGGGTAGACAGATGAGCTTCAGAGACAACACTATGTAAGGAATTAGAAGACACGTCAAGGACAGTAAGATCTGAAAGTTTTGCTACACTTTTTGGTAAACTTCCGTTGAGACTATTGTTGTTCAACCGTAACTCCACCAAGGTGGTAAGCTTATTGAAATCCGGAAGTGGCCCACTCAATTGATTGTTACTAACATCCAGTACCCTTAATGATTCAAATTCAGAAAAATCAGTACATGATCCCGTAAGTTGATTATCAGACAAACGTAACTCCTCCAGTGATTTTGTTGCACAAGCCAGATTTTGCAAGATGTCATCCATAGGCATGGACAAAGCAGTAGATTGCAAATCTAAAACTTTTAATCGACAAAGTTTCTGGAATGATGATGGCATTCCTCCTTCAACCAAATTGTAAGAGAGGTGAAGATTCTCTAGCCATATCATGTCTCCTATGGAATTGGGAATTGGACCTTTCAGTCCATTGTCATCGGCCACAAGTTGAACAAGGGCAGTGCTAAGGTTGAACAACCATGATAGTGTGGAGATATTGAAGGTGTTGCAGGAGAGGCGAAGAACGGAAAGAGAGTTGGAAGAATTAATTTAGGAAGTAGATGATGAGTTAATTTTAGAAAAGTTACACCCGAATAATTCTAAGGTAGACAAAGAAGGGTGCACTTTGATTACTTCAAACAAATTCTCAACTTTAGCCAAGTTGACATAACTTAAGTTGAGGACTCGTAATGAAGAGAGACGAGCAAGCCACTCAAAGTTGTCGGCTGTCATATTACCATTGTAGTTGTAGCTCAAATCAAGGTATTCCAACATGGAGAGGTTCCCTAAATGATAAGGAAATGTTCCACTGATAGCATTTTGAGACATGTCTAGATATGTAAGTCTAGTAAGTGAAGAAATGACCTTTGGCACACTATTAAAAGCATTAAAACTTAAATCCAAGTGACTCAAATATGGTAATTGGAGCAAGGAAGGACTTATTTCACCATACATTCGATCCAGATAGCGTCGCCAATCATCAGAAGGACGAAGATCCAACTTGATAACATGACCGGTTAGATTGTGGCATTCAACATGGCTCCATCTGCAACAATCTTCTTCACCACTCGTCCATGAAGCAAGTCTGTCTCCAGGATCAACCAGACCATCTTGAAGGCCAGAAGAGCTTGTCTCTCGCTCTCAATGCACCTCACTCTCACATTCGGAGAGCCACCTGCACAAGCCAGCATGCATAATATGCACATCAATAACAGGAGAAAGTTTCTACCTGATCTACCCCCTTTTACAGACACAATCATGGTTTCGCTTAAAAACTGAAGCATGTATGGTAAGTAGAGTTGGAAAGCTGCAATTTTTTTGAATGAAATCTTTCGGTAAACTTTGAGGACATATATATGCAGTTCCAACGACGTTCAAGTCTTCTGTGGGTTAGAAGTCTTTGAAGTCTTCGCCATGCTGGGAACAACACTAATTGATTTAATTCCACTGCTACTACCAATTTTAGAATATTGCCAAAAACATTTAGTTTAAACGCATTGCAGGAAAAACAAAAGAAAGGGGCAATCAGTTACATTCGGCCCTACTTCGATCAATATCAGATTGATTTTCTTGATCGTAAAAGCCTAAATTTTGACTGCATAATTAGAGTTTTTTAAAAAAAAGTGGAAAATTGACACTTTCAGCGGAGAATCCTTTATTTTCCACTCACTTTCGGCGTTCGTTTGGTAAATTGTCCTTTATTGGGCCCTTTCTACTTTTGACCGCATGTAAATATTAGTTTCATTTACTAATTTTGTACTCAAACTTTTTGCATATAAATAGAAAGGACGTTGTTCTCCAGGAACTGTTCACTAGCATAAAGACTTGACTTGTGAAAAAATCCTTCATTTCCTTCTTAGTGTTGTGTTGTATGTGTTGCTAACACCAATTGTAGGTTCTTGC
>CAODLS012520130.1:0-12240 GCA_948243855.1 Flueggea neowawraea
TAAAAACTCTTTCTCTCGCTCCCCCCTCATCTCCTTGGGTGGGAATTGGTTGAGTTTGACTCTCTTGAGTTCCAATATTTTCAACTTCAAAATTTTCAAAATTTCTATTTCGACCAAAATTTTCCATTACTCCAAAATAAATATGAAAATATTAATTAAATATAATAAAATAACAAAATAATTAAATTAAACTATAGTAAAAAAAGTAGAAGGAATTTGAAAAATATAATTGCAAAAAATAACTTTAAGAAATATAAAAAACGTAATTGCAATAATAAAATGTATAAATAATTAATAAGAGCAATTTATAGCAAAATAAATTTTTGAGAGAGTGAGAGTGCAGAAGAGATTGAGAGAGAAGAAATTGTGTAAAATTGGTAAGAATGGGATGGTGGTATTTATAGAGTTGAAAAAATAAAAAAAAAACAAAAAAAAAAGAAAATAACCGTTGGAACCGCCGGTTGAACTAGCAGTTCAAATCTCATGTTCAAACCACCGGTTGAACCAGCGGTTTGACGGTTTTTAAAATGGTGGAACCGGAACCTAAACTGTAACCCTCCAGTTTTGGTCGGCCGATTTCGGTTCCAGTTCGATTTCGATTTTGACCGGTTTTGATCAATTCGGTTTCAGTTCGTTTTGCCGGTTCCGGTTCCAATTTTACAACTCTACCTTGACGTAGATCTAATGTTTAACAAAATTGCATGTCCAATACTAAAATTTTGATAAATTATCAAATTAGTTCCTATATTTGGTTCGTACAGATGGTGGACAAATGAACATAAATGTCTACCATAAGTATACCCGTTGTCCACCTAAATTAATAAGACCATGTTGTTAAATGAAACAAATTTATAGATAGTGTACACATAGTGGACATTTTGTCCATCATATGTATACTTGTTACCCACCTAAAAATTAATAAAATCCTATTACAAATTTACAAATGGTATACACATGATAGACAAATGATAAATATTTTATCCATGTGTAAACTTGTTGTCTACTTAAAAATTAATAAAATTCTATATTGTTAAATGAAACAAATTTACAGATAGTATATACATAGTGGACATATGGTGGACATTTTTGTCCACCATATGTACACTTGTTATTCATATCGTACTCATGAAATTTAACAAAATTTCAAATTTTAGTATTTTTGCAAATAGTTTCTCCTTTATAGTTTTTTAGAATAAGTTTCATGCACATGACAACTTTCCAATGTTGGCATTTATGTTTTAGCATATTTGTAGTTTTTCCTTATTCTTTTCAATTCTGCTTTATTTCATTTACGAAAAAATTTTGCCTAGACTTAATGCATTTCTTACACATGCACTGAACCAATTAATAATTGAAATTTGTAAAAGTGAGTGGGATCATATACTAATATATTAGCTTTATATTAGAATATATCAATTATTAATTAATTTGATATATGTGCGAAGATATGCACCAAGTCTAGACAAAATTTTCCTTAATTTCCATAGGATAAGGTTCTTCTAAGAAATTCGGACTCCGGTAAAAAAGAAAAGAAAAGACTGTTCTTTAGTTCCTTCACCTCTCTTCACAGCCCACGCCATCAACGCTCTTTCTTCACTTCTCCATCTCTCCTTCATCGCTTCCCCAATTTCAGTTACTTTATTGTAAACTTTGTAACTCTTTTCATGTTTCGAAAGAGGCTTATCTAATTATTTCTCCGTTGGGGCTTTTCTACTATTTCATTTTCTGGTGAAAAGCTCTATTTGGTTTTGTGGTGGGTTTTTACGGGCTTTTCCCTCCTGTTTCCTTGTTATTTAATTTGAGTGCACTAGTTTTTGGGTTTCCTTGGTCAAAAGAAAAGTTTTTGGGTCTGGAAACAGCAACAAACTGTAGTTTTTTCTTTCTAATTATTTCATTTGAGTCCCACAAACTCAACTTGGAAATGCTTTTGCTTATCTTTGTGGGTCTTAATTATTTAACTGTCGACCTAACGTTCAGCGCATATAAGATTGACAGAGTTTGAGGTCTTGAAACAATGCTTCCAATCGATTCGGTTTTAAAGTCCCGTTTTTTCCCGATCAATCCTCAACCCTTCCCCAAAAAGGGTGGGACAGAGCTTTAATTCATTTGATATATTTTTTATGGCAGATATGTTTTGACTTTGCCATTATTGTTATAGTTCTTGTCCTACTCGTACTCTGGAAGCGCAGTTTGAGTCCTATGAAAATTTTGGATCTGGGTGCTGAATAAATAAAGTGGCTAGCTTGACAATCAAGTCAAACAGGCTAGGCAAAGTTGTTCAAGAATTTTGAAGGCCAAAGAATCTCCGTGAAGATGGACATGGAAAAAATAAAAAGAAGAAGAACTTCGAATTCCAAGAATGAATCAGCTATGGAGGATCGGATTGGATAGCTATCGAATGATGTTCTTGCTGTCATTATTTGTCAGTTGTCGCTGAAAGAAGCTGGAACTACCAGTGTCCTCTCACGCAGATGGGAAAGCCTACGGACATTAAACAATCGTTTCAACTTTGATGCCTCGGAAAGAAAATGGCCAATCCTAAACCATTTGGATTCAATTGAAGAAAAGAGGCAAAGGAATGTAGTTAAGAGTCAAAGAAGAAAGTACATAAGATGGGGTGAACCAAGTAGTTAAGAGTCAAAGAAGAAAGTACATAAGATGGGGTGAACCAAGTGGTGGACAATCATGGAGGCTCAGATTTAGATGAACTTGTTATTGTTTTTGACTTGGATGAAAGACACTACCTCCATCTCTATAAATGGGTTAGCTTTGCTTTGAGAAAGAAAGTCAAAGCAATCAAGTCAACTTGGATCCATTTTTAGCAGAAAGCTCTAAACCATATAGTTTCTTGAGTAGTGCACCTGGTTTATCAGGCATTGAATGCCTAACTTCACTTTGCTTGGATTCTGATAACATAACTGGAGACTCGACAATTACACTCACTCACAAGGAAACATGGAATTTCTAACAATGAAAGATAGAACTACGTTTATAAATAAAGGTTGACAAACTAACACAACAAAAAAAAATATAAAACAAAATAAATAACTTAAAGCAACGTAACAACGAACACAAATCCAGGGAGGTATAAGGATGCAGCGAGTGACACAACACATCGGTAATAGAAGCGCCAAAAAGTGCTTTAAATGGAAGAAACAACAATGGAAATTGTGACTACAGCAACATCGAGAAGACTATCTATTCAGATTCAATACTAGAAAAAAGATTTGTGTTTATTTAAAAAACTCAAGCAAACATTAGAAAAAAGAGAGCGAATTGCCAATAGAAAACTATAGGCAACACCCAAAAGAGTGTGGTGTTAGAAAGTTTTCTCTGCTAGTATTATTTTTTTAAAATTGAATTCGGGTTGTATATTTTTTTTAAGAGTTAAACAAAATTGGAAGATTAGGACAAAATTCGTTCAGGTTCAATGTGCTAACTATTTAATAATGTTTATTTACAATTATGGCTGGCAAATGAGTCAGGCAAAAAGAGGACCAGCAGTGACAGATCCCATAAGAAAAGCAAGGTTAGTGACTGGCCATGTCTGCCTCTACTAGTAGGTTCTCTATCAAATGTTGAAGTTTGTTCTGTTTTGGACACTCATTTTGTACTCACCTTCTAAGCTATCAAGTGCAGAAAAGATCCCTTATTATTTTGTACTCACCTTCTAAGGAGACAAGTACTTGTTTGATCTAAATATATTTTGAAATTACATATTGTTATGAAATATGTTATCAACGTAATAAAATGTCTTAATCTTTTATATCTTTTTGAATAAAATCTATAAACCACTACGAATGATAAACGAGTTAGTACGTGTTATATTGATGAGATTTGATTTTTGCTATTCAAATTTCAGATAAAATATCTATTCACGAATACTAAAACTAACAAATTTATTCTCCAGATCATAAAAACTAAACAAGGAGTATTTATTTTAGATAAATTAAGTAAAAATAAATTGAAAATTAGTAAATTATATACTATAAAAGGTAGTTATATATATATATATATATTAAAAATTAAACATATGTGGTAAAATAAAAATAGTGAATCATATACTTAAATCTCCCAAAACTCAACGTATGTTAGAGCTTAGTAGTAATGTTGCTATTAATTATGTTCGTCGACAAGCGAATAGTGTCGCTCATGTTCTTGCTAAGGCGTCCCATTTATATGCTAATCCTTTTATTTGGCAAGAGGTTTCAAGTTTCTTTTGGTTTCTCTTGCAAGATGATGTATTTAATTCTTCTTAATGAAATTCTGATAAATTACAAAAGAATTTGCTGGATAAATTACAAAAGAATAAAATTTCATGATAAATTACAAATAAGTATTAAAATTTCATGATAAATTACAGATAATCATATATATTCTACTATGTATGCCATCATGTGTCTTACCAACAAATCCAATCTTAATAGGTTACGTCTAGTTTTTGAATAGCAGATAGACTAAATAAATGTAGGGTGACAAAATTGACTTAAACATGTTAATAATTGAAAGATGTAAATGTATTTTAATTGGAATTATTGAACATGTTAAAATTGTAAAATACAAAAAAAATATAAAATATAACATTGCTATACATAACTAAATTAGTAAAATTATTACCAACGCCCATGATATTTGCGCAAATAAGTGTTTCACCAAGTTAGACTTATTTGGTTTGAAATCTAGTGATTGCTTAATATGTTAAGGTGTGTTTGTTAATACTATATTCTTATAACTATTAATATTTAAGTAAATTATACTTCTAAATTGACGATTTGAAAGCAAATTTATCAATTTATTAATCTATTAGAAAATAGACATCCATTAGACAACACAAAAAGGGTTACTACGTCTAATCACTGTCTGTTTTTTTTATAACATGCAAAAGAGGTAGCAAAAATTTATCCATAAAGAATCACAAAATGATATGCATTAGGCTGATTTCATCCATAAAGAATCACAAATTGATGGGCATTAGGCCTTTGGGAGTCTTTAGAAGACAAAGAAGGGAGACAAAATTTATTTATTCTTTTGTGCTTTGCCTTTAGGATTGAAAATTGACCAAGTGATTGTGTGTTTTGGACACAACAATGGTCATTATTTTTGCATGTAAACCAAATAATATCCACATAAAAAAGGGAAAGAAATAGAAAGCTTTCTTATCATAACCAATCCACATCACAATTAAGCCACATTGGTTGTTGGGACTTGTGGACCAAAACATATTCTTGTTAAATGGTCGAATTCAATCCAATCAGAATGATCTCATAACAACATGATACTAACTGCCCTAGACAAGTACTTCTTGCCCTAAACCTACCTAAATTATCTCAATTGGAATCTATTCCAAAATGGGGAGGCCATGTTTGACCAAAAATTGATTAGTTTTAATCAAAAATCTTCATTATGTAATTTATGGTTGCTAATTGTAGAAGGTGTTGGCACTAATTTTTGCATTGAAAAGATCTCTCATCAATCTATTGAACAAAATTTTGGAGCTAAACGAGTGAGTAGGTATATTGTGATTGTTAATAATGCAAATTTGATAATTAGCGACATAAAAAAGTTGAGAGGCTGTGTTAGTCTTACGTACTCTTCCCTAGATTCTACGTGGATAGTGTTGTCACCAACTGGTACCAAAATCAAAATGTAAAAAAAAAATGGGTGTTTGGTTTTCATAAATTAATTGACAAATCATAAAAACAATTTACAAATTACATAATAAAAAAGTAGAGAAATTGTCATTTTTTTAAAATCACAATATGGTAAATATGTAATATACTGCAAACGAAATGCACTTGGGACATATTTGATTTACAATATTTGTGTACATCATATTGCATATTCAATATATTTTAGTTTTTATTCTGATTTTTAAAAAACGTATTAGTTTCTTTACTTTTTTATTGTGCAATTTGTCAATCTGTAAACTGTTTTACTATCTAGCATTTAATCTAACAAAACCAAATATCCTTTGTTTTTTTTTTCTATATTTTAAACTTTGCATTTCTGATTTTTTATATTAAATCTTATATTATAAAAAATATGCTCCCTTAAATCTAATATTTAAGGTTTTTTTTCTCTTATCTATATGGAGTATTGATGATTAGAATTTATTTTTTCTCCTCAATAAATATTTTTTGTAAAATTTAAATTTTTGTGCTTTCAATAAGTAATGTTCGCTCAGAACCAATATATATTTACAACAGAACTAACAATTGTTGATAATTTATAATTTTTTGTGTATATTATTTTTCAATTGTATCAGATATATTTTGGAGCAGCATTTTCTACAGCATGACAATTTAGACTCCAATGCATCATTTTGCACCGAACTATTATTTTTATTGTTAGACATTATTTATTATCTTATTGAATGAAGAGGCTTTTTTCAAAAAAAAATTATTCATGGTTGTTGGCAACCTGCTTGACTATTTTTATTAACCATTTTCTCCTTTAATTCACCAAACCCTATATACTTAGTTGGCAAAACAAGCAATTTTGATTGCCATGTTAACATATTCTTAAAAATAATTTTATTTAATTCTTTCTTTCCGCTAATATATTTGTTTGTTTGTTAAAATATTATATTTAAAGAAACAAATATACATATTTTTTACAATTATAGCATATTTTTAAGAGTATATAACATATTTTATATAACTAATTTTATAAAAATATGTATTATATTTTTATTTTTTATATTATTCACTCCTCACCCATTGTTATAAAATTTATCAAATATAGCACTTTACGCTTTCAAAGAAGGCTGCAATCGACTTGTTCAAGTGATTTCTTTTTTTTTTTTGTTATAAATGTATTCATTGACAGCGAAATTTCAAATTCTTAGTAAAATAATTGGTCATCACAGTTTCGGCAAAAAACAAATTGGTCATCACAGTCAAAAATTCAAAAAGAGGAAAATTGAAAGCATAATAAAGACAGTCACATTCAAAACCTTAACAAAAAACCAAACCTCTTTGTCTTATGGGTTAAATCGTCACATAAAAACAGCAACTGACAACTTATGGCCACTGCCACGACAACAACGCTTCCACGCAACAAACAATAAAACGACACTACAGTCATTAAAACGACAATCCCTTTTCACCCCCTCCATTATAAAAGCATTAACTCTTCCTCCCACAGTGATGATAGCTGAAAGCGTTGAATGGCAACAGAGAGAGAGAGAGAGAGAGAGAGAGAGAGGTTGAAGAGGAGGGAAATGTGAAAGCAAAGACAAAATCTTTCGTCTTGCTTCATTTGAAAGGCAAAATCTTTATACTAGTAAATATATGTTTATAGATAATATTAATAAGTCTCTAAATGGTTCTTGTGTGTGTGGTGGTCTTCAATGGAGTCTCTTTCCTAACTGGGTCTTTAATGGCAATGAATTAAGGGTTTGTGGGTCATGTATATTACCAAAAGAAGAGAAAGAAAGACGGGTTCTTTATTTGCTTCTCTTTTATTTTTGTCCTCTCTCTCTCTTTCTCTCATTTTTGTTGTAGTTAGTGGAGGGTGAAGTGAAAGGTCTCAACTTTTTATTACCAGGACTAATTGTAGACCAAAAGACAGGTTACTGTTCTCATTTTTGCTTTATTATTATTATTATCATTATCGTTACAACAGCATAATTAGCTTCCACTTCATCAGTTTCTGTGCTTCAACAAAGAACAAGAAGTACTCTTTCAGGTATATCTCTCTCCTTCATACACAGTCGCTAGCTGTTTTCATGGTGTGTTTTGTGTCAGTTTGTTGTTCACTCTTTTTGTTATGACATGAATTGAAGGGGGTTTATGGAGTTTTTGCTTATTTTGCCTTCTTTTATTATAATATGTCTGTTGTTAAAGTCGATCCGAGGCGTGGTTTTAAGTCCAAAATGAAATGCTCATTGCTAGTGAGTTTCTTAGTTTAAATTGGCTCTTTTTTGTCAATTTTGGTAGAAATTGTAATAAAGGGTTGAACTTGAATGGAAGGAACTTAGATCAGGATGTTGACTTTTCTAACTCTGTAGTGAGGAACATTATCGTAGGACGGCTATTCTTGGAAGAGATTTCAGGAATTTGTCTTTTCTATTCTTTTTTTCTTTGTTTGAAAGTTGGAGTAAGTACTTTTCTGGGATAAAATGAACAATTTCGACTCTAACGAACAATGGTTTCTTTGTCTTTACATTGTTGATAGTGATGCTGCAGAGTCCCATGAAGGTGCATGATCATTTTGTATTCGACTTGTGTTGTTGCTTAATTTTGACTTGTATTTCTGTTCATGCTTTTCCTGAGATTGGTGCTTTTTTCCTTGTTTAGAAAAAATCTCCCTCAATGTCAGCAAATTAGACCAGGGCTCTTGTGAGATTCTGTGATGTGTGCAAAAATTTTAGACTTGTACTGCTGTAGAAGATTTTCTTTTCCTGTTCTGATCATCCTATATATATAGGAAAAACAAGCTTTTCCTTTCTTGAGTAAACATTCTATATGTTTTAGTTTGATGACGCAAGTCTATCTTCTTGATTTTTTATTCAAATATTTTCTT
The DNA here is from genome assembly GCA_948243855.1 of Flueggea neowawraea. Taxonomy (NCBI): domain Eukaryota; kingdom Viridiplantae; phylum Streptophyta; class Magnoliopsida; order Malpighiales; family Phyllanthaceae; genus Flueggea; species Flueggea neowawraea. The sequence goes on from CAODLS012520130.1 coordinate 8,527, forward strand.
TTCCATTTCTCATTTCAGATTTGATGCTGTTACAATGGTGAAATTGCATGCTATGTCTAGCACCAGTTCACATATCATGGAAAAGGGATCACTCAGAAGTGGCTCTTTCCCGCAGAGCCCCATTGCTAGGAGTCCAATGCCAAAGAGCCCTATTCCAAAGAGCCCCATGCCTAAGAGTCCTGCGCCATATGAAAAGTATAAGTCAAGATGTGCTTATGTCTTAATAAGTTTCTTTCATTTTCGCCACGGTCATTCTAAGAAGATGATTTCTGACCGGAAACGTTCAAGTGGACGTGCTAATGGTAAGAATTCTTTGGTTTACTACCAAGTGTGTTTAACGTTGTCCATTATCATTCTTCTCGTTTAAAATGTGAAAAATGGTATAGTACGTTTTGCATGTTACTTCTCCACATCATTCATCAAGCATTTCTTTTACTGTATTTTTATCTTCAAAAAGTTCTAGTGTGTTTCCTGGAAAAGCATTGCCAGACACGTTTGGAATGGAAGTCATAATTACTTTGATAAGTTGTCTCATCTAGATTTATATTAATGCTTTATTTTTTTTTTGAATTTTGCCACTTAAAAATTTGCATTGTTCTTTTTCAGTGTAGTTCTGATCAAATTGTTCTATTCCATGGTGATTCGGCTCTGCAGTATTGTGATGACTAGTTTTAATATAAATATGCAGGAAATCTTTTTAAAAGAAACAAGCTTGACAATGCAGTTGAGAAATGCCAGTGTTCTGATGTAAGTCCAGACTACCTTCTTTCAGTTACACAGCCATAAAAATGATGCTAACTATTAATTGTTCCCTTTTCTTGCTGCATAAGAAGTTTTCTTTATCTTTTGTTTTGTTAATCTATAAAAGTAACTGTTAATATTCTAATACTAAATTGTTAATCTTTCAGGATGGAGTTAAACAGAGAACTACGATGGCTGATTCTGATGATATAGAAGAGAAGCAAATCATGGGAGAAGGTGTCTCTGCTGAGCAGCAGATAAAGAAAGAAGTCACTTCTGCTAAAGTGCAACATGTAAGTTCTGATTCTGAGTTTGTCAGTCACGTGTCAAGGAACCATAGAAAATCTAAGAGGACTTCTCGGAGACATTTTCCCATGTATGGATGTTATGATATATCAACAGTGGGACATGAAAAGCCTGCTCAACGAGATGCACTGGATGGATGTTCTGATAAGTTAGATTCCACCGTGAAAACTGATGACCTTTCCAGTCAAATGCATTCTAAAAACGAAAGAGATTGCAATTCCAAAAGTATCAGTACAGCGAGACATGAAAAAATTAATGAGATCAATCTTCAAGTTCACTTGATTGAGGCAGCTGAAGCATTTATAAATCAAAAGCTGACTGATGGTAAGCACAATGGAGATGGGTTGAGAAACCAGTCCAAAAATTTCTTGGAAGCATTAGAAATACTGAATTCCAACAAAGATTTGTTTGTAAAACTCCTACAAGACCCAAAATCTTTATTGGTGAAACATATTGAAGACTTGCGAGACTCTCAAGCAAAGAAGCAGGAGACTAAGCTTCTTGCTGAAGGTGGACAGTTAGAAAATCAAACAAGTCATGCAAATAGTGACACTTTGGCAGGGAGTAGTGATTCTCAACCTTTGGAGGACATAGTAATTTTGAAGCCTGGCCCAACGATCTTGCCAAATTCTGTAGACAAAAGCAGTCATGACCATTCACATATTGGTCACAGCTTAAAGACTGTACAACAAAGTGTTAAGCCCACGATTTTTCAATTTGAACAAATGAAAAGAAAGTTGATGCATGCAATGGGGATAGGCAGAAAACATCAGTTGTTGCTCACTGATGGCATGGTGCATAAGCGTGTCAACGTACAGGGCTTTAAAAATAATGGTGCAGGAACTGAAGAAGACAGTGTTGAAAGAACAACCAGAAATGCTGTTTCTGATGTTGAAGGGACAACGGTATCTTCCTTGGATTTCATGAAGACAGAACATGTAGGGAAAATTGAAAATTCTGAAACTGGTGCTGGGGCAAAATCTGCTTCATACAGGGAAAGCAATCATGAAAATTTGAACTTGTCTGTTGTCAGGTATCCCAGGCAAACTAAATATGACAAATTTGTTGAGACTAGGATACATCATGCTGAGATGTTAGACATTGGAAATTTAGTTTCCATAAAGAAGCAGAAACCGAAAACTTGGGATGGAATCAGTAATATTTTTGAATGTGATCTCTTACCTACAAGTAGTCCAGGAAGGAAGAAGGAACTTGGACTCGTTACACCACAGATGAGGTTTTCCCCCTATAGCAATTCTAAGATGGTATCTGATAATTTCAGGAATAAAAAAGATGAAATAAGGAGCTGTCTAAGCTCTCTGAATCAAGATCTAGAGGCTCCAATATGTGCAGATAATGAGAAATACAATCAACAGCAAGTGCATGAGAAACCATGCAACAATTCAGACAAAATTTTTCCTGATACTGAAATTCCTGAAAGCATAGGCTCTTTTAATAATGAAACGATCTCAAGAGGTAATATTTTTCTACTTCTCAAATATGATATGATTATAAATTTTAAAAGGAACCTAATTGTTCATAATTCTTATGCAGGTAATGTGGAGATTGTTGAAATACAGGACGGTAAACATCATGAAGAAATGAGATCTTCTTGCCTGACTTCCAAACAAGATGATTCACATGAAAGTGCCCTGCAAAATGATGATGCAGCCAATGCATGCAAGATAAACTTATCATTGGATTTTTCAAGATTGGTAGTTTGCACTTTTTAACTATATCTTAGTTCTCACTTTGTGGGGGATTTTATCGCTGCTCTTTGATATGTTGTCTTACATTGTATCCCGTCATCCATATATTTTTTTTCCAGGATTTCCCTTTGGAAAACCAGACTTCACCATGTTCAAGCCCTTTAAGCATTCAAATAGCTGAAGACTTTGATACCAGTAAGACTGTAGGAGAACACCCAAGTCCAGTATCTGTTCTTGAGCAGTTCTCCCAAGAAGTTATAATGAGTCCTTTAAGTACTGAACATGGTAAGCTGAATCTGATTATGGAACTTTACATTTATCATCATAGATTTCAGTTTAATTAATGCTTTTAGAGTTATGCAGATGAACCGCCAATTCGACCTCTACGAATCGGTACTGAAGATGGCTCCTCCATATGTACTGTTCTTGATTCAAGTGCTTGGACAGAGCAGAGCTCTGTGTTTAAGTATGTATGCACCATGGTGCAAGCTTCTGGTTTAAATTGGGATGAACTCTCATCGAAGTGCAATTCAACAGACCAATATCTTGACCAATCATTGTGTGATGAAGTGGATGCAGGGCCAAATCAATCCTGTGGCAGTCAAAGGCTCCTTTTTGCCTATATCAATGAAGTTCTTTATGAGTTATGCCAGAATTATATTAGGTACTCTCCTTGGGTGTTATGTATCAGACTAAAAGTTCAACCACATAAAATAGGTGAGAATCTGGTTATTGAAGTGATGAAGCATATTGATTGGAAACTTCTTTTGGGGCCACCACATGAAAGAATGGATCAAATTGTTGAAAATGATTTGAATAAATCTGGAACGTGGATGGATATCAGAGTTGACGCTGAAGATATTGTTAGTGAGGTGGTGGAAAGTATTCTGGAAGAATTGGTAACAGATACTGCAGTTGAATAGCTCGTTAGAAGTGTTCTCGGTTGATCATGCACCGA
>CAODLS012520279.1:0-23162 GCA_948243855.1 Flueggea neowawraea
TTAGCTATGTGGATTGTCTGGTGTAAGAGGGGAAGTTTGTTTCTAGACGCATTCGCACTAGTCTCAAAAGTTTGCTTAGTCGACTCTCATGTAGCGTGGCACATGATGTGTGAACTATGAGTAAAGTTTTTGTGAGATCGAGTAGTTCGAAAGCAGTGATTGTGTGGTTACGAACTAGGAAAAGGCATACATTTTCAACAGTTTGTGCTGTTGTTGCATACACTTTGGTAGAAAGGAGTTGCTCTACTAGAGACACCTTCTAGCAGGATTGCGTTAAGAGCTATTATATAACCCTAACATGTGTATAGTAATTACGCTCTCATCGTATGCTGGTCGCGCGGTCTATTTGTCTGTATGACACTAGATCTTAATCATGATTGATATTAGTTCTATCATGATCCATGACGAGTTATGGTTCTGTCATGTGCGAGTGAGAGATGTTGGAAAATGCGGTCCGCCCATGACGGGTGAACCGAACTCGGTTGATCGATGTGTGAACCGAGACCGTGGACCGAGACCAATTGGAAAGCCCAATTGAGGAAAATCAAACTCGATTAGTCAATGTGTGAACCGGGACGTGAACCGAGGTCAATTGGCAAGTCCAATTGAGTTAGGAATGAAATGGGTTTGTTGGGCCCATTAGGCCCATTAGCCCATTTGGAGGCTATATAAAGGAGTCTTCCTCCTTCAGTTCATTGGAGACATTCACTCCATCACCTCCAAAACTGGGAGAGAGAGAGAGAGAGGGTAAGATCTCCTATTCCGAGTCTTGCACAGATCATGTGTGGCATCTAGACTGTGAAACAGCTGAGCACTCATGTTGACATTTCAACCGTGGTTTGCTCGCAAGACCAATATAAAACTGGTCATGCTACGCTGCTAGCTTTCGCTGGAATCGAGGTTAATAAGTCGAACATATTTATTATACTGTTTATTAGTTAAAGCGGTATAAGATTCCTTCACAATGCATAACAAACAAAGATGGTAAGCCAATTTAGAAAGGAAAAAAAATAGAACAATCTTATAATTTAATGAAAACAAACGAAAAAGTAAAATAAGTATGCCAAAATTTAACATAAATTACTCATTTATTTGTTTTTATCATAAGGGAGGCCAACCAAATTAAAATAGAGACAACAAAAAGCCACTCCAAAGTGACCCAAAGAGAGATATAGAGGAAGAGATGCCAACAAAAACACACACATAGAGACAATTTTGGTCAACACCCTCCATTAATGTAGCCTGCAAAAACTGATTTATGATCAAGCCTTAGACCTTACATTATTAGGGTATCATCATTATCAATATTTCATATTTTTATTCTCTATGATAGTAATAAATTTGGATGGTCCAGGAATATCTCTATATATTGCTGTCCAGGGTAACAGTACCTGAATAAATGATGATAATACAGGACTTTTTTTTTGTTTTGTTTAGTTCAAAACTGACTGTCGATCATGAAGAGTGGCTCCAACAAATCAATCAATATATATAATAATTAGGTAATTTTTTCAAATTTATAATAAATATTTTTTAATTATTTGATAAATAGTATAGAGTGTGTTATTTTTTAATATCTTAAAAAAAATAGTTACTTTTATATATATATATATATATATATATATATATATATATATATATATATTATAAAGTTTGAGATTTTTTTCAAGGTTTCGACGAGTGACATTTTAATCGATTGACATACGATGACTTTTTAAATATATTCTCATTTTTCTGTTTTGTAATATAATATAATTTTTTTTTAAAATCAATAATTACATAACAAAAATAAATTAGTATATGTATCAATATACATTTAAATCAATATATATTATTTCACATACAAATATAGTTATATAAATTTAACGCTATGATGAAAAATTTAGTTCGCAAAATTTGATATATAAATTTGTAGTTAACAGGTGATTTAGAATGGACTAGTGAAATGTCAACGTATTAGGCTTTTTTAAAAATTGAGAATCAGATATAAAAAATAATGATGATTTGATATTTTCGATCAAATTATAATGATATTAGTTATATTGGCTTAATTCAACGCATGCATATATATTCATTTGATTAATATTATAATATATGAATTAAAATCTTTTATTTTAATGAATCTATATGCTTCTCTAGGAAAAAAATAATATATTTATTTCATGAAAAATTATGAATAAAAATATAAATTTCATAATAATTTTAAATATTTAATAGTTATAGTGTATCTCCTGTTTTGCTAATATTTTGATTTTTCTCATTAAAGTAATAATTTTTAAAATATTTTTGAAACAAAAAATATATTATTTATTAATTTAAATAAAAATATTATAATTTAACGTGCGTAGCACGAGTATTGCGCTAGTTAGTCTTGAAGGCATTCAATACCGAATAAACAAAAAATAATTAACGAATAATGAAATGAGTGATTGAGCCTTCTTTGAAATGTGCAACGAAATAGAACCGGTTGGATGCTCTAGGAAATAAATAGTTACTAGTCATCATGAACTACAATCATAAATGCAGTGGAAGCAATGAGGAAATAGCAATCTAATAGGGGGTGGATTAGATTTTTAGCAAGTTAAAAACTTTATTGAAAATCTTTTGCAAACTAAAACAAATAACAAAGTTTTCTTTTAAACTGAAATCAAAGAGTAAATGTGGAACACTAAAGATCCAATCCACACACATCAATTTAAATCAAATGCAAGAATAAAGCAATTAAATAAGAGAGAGTAAGAGAAGATATGACAAATCTGATTTATAGTGGTTTGGTCCTCCTTGACCTACGTCCACTCTTCTAGCTCAACTAGAGAGTTCAATCCACTAGAGATTCTTCCTCACTTGCAGGTGGAGGGAAAACCCTTACACCATATTTTTGCAAGATCAACAAGACACCTTTACACCTTGTTTTTGAGGGTTCAACAAGAAAATTGTTCTCTAGTTTTTACGGGATCAACTAGGAAACCTAACCACTAGTTTTTGCGGGCTCAACTAGAAAATCGAACCACTTGTTTTAGGGACGAAACAAGCAAACCAAACCTCTAATTTTCTAAGACTCACTAGAAAACTTATCTACCCCAAGCAAACAACCTTGCTTGATACAAAATCAACTTAATGATATAACATGTTTAAAGCTCATTCAACCCAACAATAAGATAGCAAGTAAATAGCTCAAACAGGTTAGAAAGGTAGAGAAGAGAGAAACCATAATAGCAAAGTATAACGAATGGCTCTCTTATCTTCTTTCTTCTCTAGGACGTCTATTTATAGTCACTCTCAGAAATATAGCCGTTTGAGCATCGAAGTATCCGTCGTGAGAGAATCGAGAATTACAAATTAATTGGCGTCACCTTCTACTATGCGCGTTCTACACCATATACGCGCGTTACCCTTGTTCCAACTGAGTTCTCATGACTTGATAACACTTCTACGCGCCTTGCATGAACCTCAGTAATTACTGTCTTGGCAGAATTGGCATCTATGTGCCTTACTTGTCTTCTACGTGCGTAATGACTTGAACTACGTGCGTTGAACTGTATACTGCGCACTTTGGTCTCGACTTTAGTGTAATATCTTGATTTTTTTTGCCAATTATTCCGGTAATTTTCCGTTGAATTTTTTTTCGAATTAATTTTAATTTAAAATATTAATTAAATAATTAATGATATTTTAGAGTGTTAAATTTTTGTTTGTGTTAATAGAAGTTTTGAAGTGTATTGAGGAGTTAAATTGAGTAAAAATTGGTTGAAATTGGAAAAGGAAAGAAAATTGAAAGAAAATAAATTAGGAAGCGAACTATAGGTCATTCAGCGTTTGAACAAACGTGTCATTTGGTTTTTGTGCGCATTGTCGTCTGTGTGCCGTAAACGACGTGTCGTTCATTTTGAGAGAAAACTATGTGTCGTTTTGAAGCGCAGTCGTCCACGTGATAGGGCAGTCGTTCATGTGACTAAACGACGCCATTTTCGTCCAGTTTAAAATTGCATCGTTTTGGATTAATAGGAACGACGTCATTTTGCCTTAAAACCTGGATTTCTGCATTCTTCTTTTTCTTCTCTTTTTTGTGCTTTCTTCCTCACAAACCTAGAAACTCTCTCTCTCTCTCTTGATTCGCTCTCTCACTCTCTCTTTACTCTCTCTCTTCCTCTTTGGCTGGACTAGTGCACCAAGGTGAATACCTCTTTCTCTCTCCTCTTTTGTTTTGTTATTTTCATGGAAATTGAATGGGTTCGGCCGAAGGTAAATATGGATTTTTGAAGTGATTTTTGATGGATTTTGGATTGGTATTTATTGGATTATAACGGGGTCAGATGGTAGAGTATGAATAGGTTGAAAATGGAAGATTGGATGGTTTTTGATGAAAGGGTAATTCGGTCTGAATTTGATGAGGACGAATTTGGGTGATTCTTGTGGTTTTGGACCAAACCGAAGGTGAAAACGGATTCAGGGGACTATTTAGAGTGGTTTGGAGTGATTGAAAATGTTGTGTCTCAATTAATTCGTGAATTGGGACCATTTGGTGTATTTTTATATCGAAAGGACTAAAAACGAAGTTTGCCAGATTCTGAGTATTTTGAGGACTGAACTTGATATTTGACATTTAGGGTAGCATTGTAATTTTTGATAAATAGAGTGACAAATTTGTAATTTTAGAAAATTGAGGGATTAAATAATAATTTTAAAATATTTAGAGGATTAATTTATAAATTCTAAAAACTTTAGGGACTAAAGCATAATTTTTGACGTCTTGGGGACTAAATGGTAATTTTACAAAAATCGAGGACTAAATTGTTTTTTTACGTAGATTCCATTTTTCGAGGTCTTAGCAATAAATCTTCGACAGAAATAGATTTTTGGAAGTCGAGTCAGTGTTTGTATCTATATTTGCATTTTATACATTTCTGTAATGCCACAATTACCATATCTGATATATGTTGTAATAATTTTGCAATATGTTCTGTTTGATTTCCGAGGTGACCAACCATTCACTGTTGGTCCGCAATTGGATTATTAGCTTAGTGTCCAAGTGAGTGTGGTAGCACTTTAGACACGTAGGTCGTGTCCTCTAATTTTCGTATAAGTTTTTGTTGCGTTGAACTTGGTATAAAATTTGAAATAATTAAAGGATTAGAATTCCTAAAATTTGGTTTACGTGAAAACCTCTGTTGTGGAAACTCGGTTTTCTCTAAAAATTGTTTTTGGTTTCTGAAATAAATATTACGTTAATATTTATTGTGATTTCTGAAATGAATGTTTTGGATTTTGAGAAAATATTCCAGAGCGAATATTTTTTTTGAAATAAGTATTGTTTCTGAATACTAAATATTTTTGAAATAAATATTTCGTCTAAAAGTTTGATATCATTTTTGGAAAAATGATAAGTTTGTTCCCGTATGTTATATGTTGAACATTTTGAATACATGAATGATTTTGCAATATTTTGGTAAAAAAAAATTCTTTTTGGGACACCCAGCTACGAGATAGTGTAGTCTTGATACACTGGAGTTGTATCATTTGTTTAAGTGCCTATATTTGTGCTTTTAGTGGCTTATAGTCGTCTTTGTGGCTATATCATGGTGCCTTAGTGGCTAAGCTCCGCCTAAGTGGCTATTACTGAGTTCGGTTAACTCGATGAATATAATCTTTGGTCCCCTTCAGAAAATGTTTTGAGACTACTCTCTGAAAATCATTTGAAATTTATTCTGAGAATACTTCGGTATTTAACTCTGAAAATACTTTGGTATTTATTTCTGAAAATACTCTGGTATTTAACTCTGAAAATAAATTTGGAATTTATTTTGAAATATTTTGAGTATTTATCTCTAAAAAAATAACTGAGTACTTTTCTCTGAAATATTTTCGAAAGTGAGCGTGAATTTCAAAAAATGTTTGAAAGAAAAACACTTTGGCTATTTTGGATTTGAGAAAATTAAATATGTTATTTAATTTCTTCGTCTAATCAATTTCAGTAAATTGTTTGTTGTCTGCTCTGTATGCAAAAGGATTTTTGAAACAATCTATTTATATATGCGGGTGTATGTATATACGATATTATTTGGATATATACGTGCATGTGATAATTTGTGAAAATGTTTTTAAAACCTTTTTGAAAATGTTTTCAAAACCTTTTTGAGGAGCATGTGCCTCTCTATTATGTTATCCGCTCACTAGAAAATTTTACCCCTTTTATTTTTCTTGTTTTTGTTTTACTCCACTTTTCAGGTGGTCGTTTGGTTCTTTCGCGCTCAGTGAGTGTCCTATTGTTCGGGCCGGATTTATGTTATGTTAGTTATTCCACACCGAGTAGTAGATTATGGACTTGTATCTGTTAAATAATTTTAATGATTTTATTTGAACTATTATTTAGCATTTTGATATTTTACTTATATTTTAATAATATTGGGAATATTATTTTCGAAAAAACTTATCTCTGTTAAACATTTTAATTTGACTAATAAGCCGACTAATAATATGAATTTAGGTAGATGTTTCTGTTCTCCGAGGCTTGTGCGAGATGAGTCGGGCTTTCATAGACAGTTCGCCTCGTACGCCAGTCGCAGTCCGATTTTGGGTCGTGACATCTAAAATATACAAGTTTTGCCCAGTGGTCTTCTACGTGCGTAAACGGTTCTGATTAGGATTGTATCATTGGCTCTTCACGTGATTGTGTCAGTTGTGTCAGAGAATATTCAAATTCAAACTCCGATGAGTGTCATTGCTTTGTCCTCATCTGGACCACGCCTACGCGCCTTACATTGTATTTAACGTGCTTCATCAAAGATTGCACCTTTGGTCATCAAAGTTCCTTATTCTCCTTCTATGTGCCTTGGTTATTCAAGAAAACTTCATATAGATCCAGACCACGTCTACGTGCGTAGTACAAGCTTTTTCTTGCGTAGAACAAGACTTGATGCTCACTTCATTCTGGATTGAATGATCTACGTGCCTTGTATCCTCTGTAACGCGCCTTAATGCAATGTTTCACATGATCTACGCCCGTTGAATCTGCATAACGTGCTTTGTATCCATATGTTTGTAGATCTACAACTTATTACATCTTTCATGGATGTTTTGGATTCATCATCATCAAAACTGAACTCAACAAGATAATCTACCATGTATAAGAAAAAGAATCTCTAAATCCTTCTACTCTAAGGCTGACGACACACTAGGAGGGGAGAGAGAGAGTTTTCACGTGTTTTTTGTATCCATTGTTAACAATCTTATTTGATTAGGTTTTTTGTAAGTCTTTTATACTAAGAGGAATTTGGGCTCTCCTAAACCAAATAGGAGTTCATCACCAAATCCAACTAGGAATGAGTTAGCCAAAACTCATTTAGTGATCAACCCAATTAGATACTCAAATCAATTCAGGTTCAAGCTATACTCATGACCCGATATAGACGGATCTGTTTTCTAATAAGTCTTATTTGGTGAATCTCTTATCCCCATACTTACTGTTATCATTTTGATAAAAGAGCATGATATTTTTTTGAATTAATTTAATAGAGGATAACATAATTATATTATGTATTAAATAATTATAATATTACACAATTAAAAAGAATAATACATTATATAAAAAGGACCCTAGCCCATAAAAATACGAGTTAATTATCCCAAGTGCCCTTAAAAAATTTGATTTGTAATAATACACCCCATAGTTTCTATATTATAATAATATAATCTTTAAATTTTGATTTGTAAGAATGTCATTTTCAAAACTATGAATTTGAAAAATGTCACATAGAGAACCCTATGGATACCTCTAGTGGTTACCCTTGAAGACTCTAGGGACCTATGAATACCTCCAGTAGAAGAACTTTGGAGGCTCCTGGAGACTGAGATCTCTAGTGGAGACCATTTGGATCCACTAGAGACCCCTGGAGACCAAGGCTTCCTGTCACAACCCAAAGTCAAGCCTCGACCGACGTACGAGAAGAACCGTCTATGGGAGTCTGGCCTATCTCGCACTAGCCTCAGAGATTCAGACATTCTACCCAAAAGCATACATTTATCCAAAATATTCATGAGTGGAAGAAAACGTTTATACTGAAAATATACGTAAATACATAATATGTAATCAAATCATAATACCCCGTAAATGTGAAAAGTATATATATATATAAAAAATAAGTAAAAATACCAAAACACAACATATGACCCAGTAACCCAACAACAATCCGGTGTAGAGCTCTAACCAAAAACAAAATGAGCCTGAAACGAGAGGACACTCACTATCAAATGGAACACCTCACTAGGTGCAAGATGTCGGACGATTGTCGAATGCCAAAATGTGAACCTGAGAAATTAGATACGGGAAAATAGACAAGAAACAGAAATAAAGGGGTAAGAATCCCTAGTGAGGAAATAACACTCCATATCGGCTACAGGCCTCACAAAAACCGTTTTGAAAACAGTTCAAAAATACCGCATGCAGATATAAGTGTATACACATATACACACTACTATAGAATAATAATTCTAAAATTCATTTTGAAATCATTCGCACCCAAAGCAGCTAACAAGCAGAAACACATTAAAAATATATACTATATATCGTATATCAAAAACAGATATTATGGCCTGAAACTGACAGATTAATCATATCATAAGGATGGACTCTACCATCTCATTGAAACTGAGTACATGCTTCTGGTCAGACACACGGTTACCAAAAATCCTAGTAACTAGGTATCGAATGTGCATTGGTATACCAAATATTGCGTTTACCCTCACATAGCACATGTGCCCCATATCGAAATATTTAAATATATATCTTATATTTATCAAATGCACATGCAAAGTATAAATCGTTTTGCAGAAAAATATTTATATACCTTATATAAATATTCATTATCGAAAATTGAGTTAATTTGCAAAAAATATTTATATACTATATAAATATTATTTATCAGAAACGAAAACCAAAGTTTAATAATTACATAAGTCAGGTTATTAATTAGTCAACCAATAATTATTTCATTTTCCAGAAATAAACTAGGCATAACATAAACATAGAGTTTAGAAGACATAGCATATGTGTTTGAAACTGCTATTTCACTCACTTGGTATCCGATGCTAAGGATCCAGTCAACACCGTTAGTGGGTGATTGATCGTGCTGACAGGCACAAGAAGATGGAATAGTTACAGAATTAACAATCATCAAAATGTGGTACTGTGGTAATACCATATGCATGATATATGAATGCAGATGTTGACCTTCGAGGTCACTGAAAGTCTAACTCGAAAGAGAATCTACCACTCTCGACCCAAATCTGAATCTACACAAAATTATTGTTAGGTCCCCGACCCAAGTAAAATTATGTTTTAGTCCCCATACTTTCAAAAACTTCCCAATCGGTCCTCAATGAGTTCTACTGGTCCTCCAAGTATTCAAAATCTCCAAATAAGATCCCTAACTCTCAGGAATTGCGAAATACGAAAAGTTACAAGATTGACCACCAAAACCACAGCTTACTCGAGTAAACCAATGGCTTACTCGAGTAAATGCCCCCTGACTTACTCGAGTAGGCAAGGGCTTACTCGAGTGAATCCCTGCCTAGAAATTTTCAGAATTCCTCGAACATGATTCAACCGACCAAAAGTGTTACCAATCACCCATATTGGTCCTAAATAACCTCCAGAATATTAATCTTTACTCCAATCCAACCAAACAACTCGAAATCACTCAAAATCAACCCAACCCAAAATGATTCATACTCATTTATGAACACCTTTGATTCTTATTATTTCAAGTTTACCTAAGTGTTTCTAGACTCCCAAAGTCCCTATTTTCACAACCCCTAACACTCATTTCATTAGAAACATCAAGAACAATCCCAAATTTGAAACCCTAGTTCAACCTGTCACTCCAAAAAATGCCCAACAAAAAATGCATTCAACAAGGAAATGGAAGCAACATAAGTGGGAAAAGATAGATCTTACCTCAAAGAGTCAAGTGAAACCAAGGACAGGCAATGGAAGAGGAAGAGAGATGGATTTCATAGTGAATATGGTGATTTGGAGGAGTAAATGACGAATGGGAGTCGGGTGGGGGTATTAAATAGGCCAAGACAGCAAAACTCACCATTTTGCTAAGTATCTGAGTTGTCTCGGTACTTACTCGAGTAACTCAAAATGTTACTCGAGTAAGTCTTGCTTCAAAGGGAATTTCAATCCCGCTCACTCGAGTAAGTCAAACACTCACTTGAGTAAGTTCTGTTTCCTGAACAGTAATGAAGCATGAACCCACTCTCAATTACTCAAGTAACTCCCAACTTACTCGAGTAACTCCAAGTTTACTCACACAACAAGAGTTCTCTAATACAACCAACATCCAAGCAACATCTCTGAATCCCACGGTTCGGATCAGAGATGAACAAAAAGCTACAGAGAGGTTTATCGGGATCCGATGGGGTATTACATTTCCAGTAGAGACCCCTGGAGACCTAATCTGACATTTTTGCAAATTAGTTTTTGAGATGACATTTTTGAAAATCAATTTTCTAAATTGTTATAAATGTGTGATTTTCCTTAAAAAATACTTGTCCATTCATTAACCATGGCCTAGCAATCTAGTTACCCCAAAATGCTTAGTACTGAGATACATCCTCGTGGATCTTTAGTGTAATCCTCCCTATCGATGGTAAATCCTTACAAGTAAAGCAAACTTGTTGGAGTCTGCCTCTGACCAATTGATGGTTGACACATCACATCGCTCAACATATGAAATACTAAGTTGCACAAACTACAAGGTAAGTAACTCAAAACTTAACTTACCCTCTCATTCTCCTCTTTTTCTCTCCACTGAATCCTTACCTTTTTTTTCTACTGAATACTGATTTAAGTATCGAAGTGAACTTCCCGAACACCTCTACAACCCTCTTCTTTCTCTTTGTCTTGCAGACACATACCGGATTTTATTATCTTCACACTATCTCCAAATACTTATAATAATATACTTAATATGATTGAATAATTGTTAAAAGAACAATACATGATTCATTTGTTTTAATTGCCATATCTCTCAAGATGGCTTCTCAATAATTTTGACATGAGCTCTGGATATTCTTGTTGAGGGGCATAAACTCGAAATATTGCTAGACTAGATTAAAAAAATTAGCATCTCAAGGTTTTTTTGTCATTGTTCGCAGCCTCTTTGGCACCAAGGCTCACCAACCTATGTAGGTAGCGCTCGAGGGCAGACATGAGTGTCAAAAGGGTCGTGTTGCCTAGCAGCCTAGGACTATGAATCAGAGACGAGTGCACAAACAAGAACAAATTTCATTAAAATGTAAAAATATCAAAGTACAATTATATGTAAATGAAAGCAATGCTAAGGACTAAATTAAGGAATGATAAATGTAAATGCAAAAATAATATGAGTTGTGTTGATGTGTGACCGCCTCTTTTCTAAAGTCCATCTTCCTCTTTTACAGTCCTTGGCTTGCAACATATGCCTCCATTTTCTCCACTTTTCATGCAATTGCCACTCTATATCTTGTAATCACTTGTCTCATGTTCTCCATGTAACCACTTGTATTTGATCTTCAGGCCATGTAACTTCCCAAGTCTAAACACCACGTAACTTTATGCCATGTAATTGCATGCATTAGTGGTTATGCAACATAAAGCCACTTGTTTCTCTCAGTAGCATTACCTACTCAGTGGCTTAATACTACTCGATAGTGCCTCTTGACACAAAGCAAGCTCATCCATTCGACGACACCTTTTGACAAGAAGCAAGATCCACCACTTGACAGCTCATGCACATGTACTTTATTTATTTATTTTTTAAGTAATATTGATTTTATTTGTTCTTATCAAAAATTGAACTATCAATTTAATAATATTAAAATTGACTTCAATACTAATAAGTTATAAGTCTATAATAGTATTTTGAGCTTGGGAGTTAAATGTGCCACAAAAAGAACAAAAATTAATTCAGAATAAAAAAACAGTTGCAATAATCTATGGAAACCATTTCCTGTAAAAGATGACGCCAGTTTGCATTTGGAAGGGGCCGGATTGTCTGTCAAACTCAAGCATAGTTACAGAAAGGCTTAATTACTACATATTTCACTCCCTGAACTTGCTTGCTCTTTTTCTGAATCACCCATCTACTCGAAGAGTGTCCCATTTTCCCCCGAACATGTTAAAACGCATATTATTATAGGTCTAAATTCAAAATTCCAAATAATAATGGAATTTATTAAATAGATGCATCTAGATGACTTGAAGATAATTCACATCATTTGAAACGTCCAATGTGGAAGTTGAGTAAGCAATAAAAGTGCTCACTGGATCAGACAAACAAAACAATTGTTTGTGTCACTCGAGTAGTCAATCAAAGCCTCACATCAAGAAACATATGCCTTTGAATAATTAAATCCTCACATCCTAGTAAAACATCACAAAATCCATAGCAAAAGGCCTACATTTTCAATGTCTAAAACACCTTACCAATGCCAAATAATGGAGCTACACAAGTGCAAAATTTATCGGCAAAAATAGTTCTCCATATAAAAACATCCAATTTGATTTCATTTCACCAAAAATATTTTAATTCACCAAACCAAAAGTCAGGCCCTGAGTTCAGTGATTTTCACTGATTCGATACACTCAACACATTCATAGTCTAGGGTTTTTTGAATGCAAAGTTTGGATAATTTAGAGCTACTAATATGAGAAGTAGCGTGAAGACATGTTTGAACTAAGCATTGTGATGGAATTTTCTTTCTTCTCTCTCGCCTCTAAAATTACAGCTGTTGATTTCTTGATCTTGGTATATGAGATGTTCTTGATGTTACAAAATCGGATGATAGAGGCATTCATCATTTAATTTATTTATAATATATAAATAGTAACAAATATATTTATTTCACATAAATATTTTTGTGAATCCCTTTTAGAGTTAAAAATAATATTTAAAATTAATCTATCAAATAATTTATTTAATTGAATTTTTAAAAATAATATTTTATTAAAAAATAAATGGTAGAATGGATAAATATTTAAATTAAAAAAAATATATTTATCAATGAGAAGATATTTGAAATTAACCAAACAAAAAATAAATTATGCGTAATAGGAAATTACATAAATAATCCAAAATTAGCATTAGAAAAATAAATTACACAACTTAAGAAATTATATAAAATAATGGAAAACATAAAAATGCATTAATTTCCATCTCGGGTCTCCCCAAAATAGTTCTAAACATGTTCCGATTGAAGACGATGATGAATTTCTTGATCACGTACTTCCGCGTTTCTTTGTAGGTATTGTTGAATTCTTCATTGCAGCCTTATGTCATGAGTATTGGATCTTCATCATCGTACCAATTTGTGATGTTATCATATTCGTCCTCAACAATCATATTATGCAAGGTTATGCATGCGTACATTATATCTTTTAGATTTTTCTTGTACCAAAAGTGAGTGGATCCACGTACAATTGCCCACCGAGATTGAAGAACACTGAATGCTCTCTCAACATCCTTTCTTGCAGCTTCTTGCATTTGTTTGAACCAGAGTCTCTTTGGGTCTTCTGGATATGAAAAACTTTTAACAATCATTGCCCATTCTGGATATATACCATCAGCAAGATAATATCCTTTTGTATATGTTGTTCCATTAACACTAAAAAGAACTTCTGGAGCATACCCATGCAAAACATCATTAAACAATGGAGATTGATTGAGCACATTTATGTCGTTATCCGACCCCGCAACTCCGAAGAATGTGTGCCATATTCATAAGTCTGCTGAAGCTACTGCTTCCAGCATAATTGTTGGAGCCCCTTTATCCCCTTTAGTGAACTGGCATTTCCATGCAACTAGACAATTTTTCCATTGCCAATGCATGCAATCTATACTTTCGAGCATACCTAGGAAGTCGTGACGCTCTGAATGTAAATGAAGTAAACGTTAAACATCTTCACTATTGGGTTTCATCAAATACCGTGGAGCAAAAATCTCTATAACACACCGAAAAAAATTGAATAAACATTGTGTCGCCGTATATTCAGCGATCCTAATGTACTCGTCATAATGGTCGGCTGGTCCTCCATATGCCAGTTGACGGATAGCTGATGTGCATGTTCAAAGTGGTGAAAGAACTTTTTTACCAATCGCATCAACTTTCAACTGGAAATATTCTGAACGATTTTCGAGAGCTTCAACAATTCGCAAAAACAATGCCTTTCTCATTCGAAATCTTTGACGAAATATATGTTCGGAATATACTAGATCATCAGCAAAATAATCATTGAAAAGACGTTGATGTCTAGCTTCACGATCTCGATTAAAATATCATCGTCTTCGTCTGCTGGTGTTGGATGTCTCACGATCTCGATTGCATATTATTGTGATATATAAACTCACTTGAGACAGATTTTTAACACATACACATTGTGTCACGTCATCTTTCAGACGCTTAATAATATGTGTTTTAACAAGTCCAAAGGGGAAAATGACTTACTTGTTGAGTACAGAGGATGAATCGACCAAAAAAGGCTCAAGTTTTGAGGTTAAAATGTGTACTAAGCTTTTACAAACTAGTTTTTTCTTAGGAAAATCACAAAAATATTTAATTAAGAAAAACCAAAATACAATTATACAACACACATGTTTAAAAGTTGCCAAAAATGAAAACATAGAGAAAAATTGTAAAACTAGCCTCAGTTTGACCGCGTGTAATGTCAGAAAATTGACCAAGCGTCAAAAAATTTACCTCTTGTTAATCACACTTTTTGACCAGACAAAACGAGTACAAACAACAAAATAAGCACACGTAGAGCACAAACACCAATAAATAAGTACAAATAAAAAATTAAAAAAAAAATTATTATTTAGTAAAATTATGAGTACGAAATGAGTACATCACAAAAAATGCTTACATATTATTTAAAACTTGTTGATTACACCAACAAAAATGCTTTAAAAAATGAGTACAAAATAAGAACAAAACTAGTACAGATGAGAACAAAAATAAGTACAACCCAAAAATATTAGACTAGAAGTTTAATATTTTCTTTATTATTTGGTAAAATTATGAGTACAAAATGAATACATTCATAAATAAATGCTTACATAATGAATACGAGTTTAAAACTTGTTGATTACACCAACAAAATGCTTACAAAAAATGAGTACAAAATAAGAACAAAACGAGTATAAACAAGAATAAAATGAGTACAATAAAAAAAATTGAAACATATTTTAATAATTTAATTTTTAGAACAGAGCAAGTCTTCCTTCTACATGCGACTGTAGCTAGAGAAAACCTCGCCCCTGTCAACACCCACTGTAGGTATCGCTTCCATCTTTATTTCAAGATCGCGATTCAAATATCAATCGCGTCTCTCTCTCTCTCCTCGTGGCATCGTGGCTCTCTCTCTCTCTCTCTCATACTCATCGTCGTAGAGGAGAAGGAGAGAAATGGACCAATGAGGAGGACGAGATAGTTGCCACGGAGGGTGGTGGAGAGAAAGAGAGAGAAGAGATAGGAAACAAGATTGTTCAAAGATGGAGAGAAATGGACCAAGGAGGAAGAGTCGAGACATAGTCAAGAAGCAATTTATTGACTCGAATATGAAGATCGAAAAACTTTGAAGAAAGATGGAGTTGATGATTCAGATACAAAGAGATTGACTAATGAGAGATTGAGAGAAAAAGAATGGAGGCGAGAGAGGTGAGAATCGGGTGAGAGAAAGGGAATGATCATCACAAGAAACCGCGAGAATCACGACCGAAGTGGGGACAGAGAATCAAAGGCCGTGGAAAATAGATTACGAAAAAAGAGGAACGAACGCCCAAAACATCTTATCTTTAGACCAATTTTTGAAATTATAATGCACCATGTTGCCGTAATGTTATTTTAGAACATAAACGGTTAAAAGAGAAAATATAATTCAACAGGAGAAAGCCGTGTAATTTCCCCTTTTTCCTTCCGGCTTTGGTAGATGGTACTCGGTATTGAGTATTTAAAAAAAATAGTTATATTAACAATTTTAAATAAAAGTATAATTAAAAATTATAAAATAACTTATAAAGTATAAAAAAATTATCAAAAAAGTATAAAATTATAATTTTTTAAGTGCATTATATTAATTATCTATCCCACATAGTACGGTATAGTTGTATATCCCAAATAGTACGGTATATTTGTACTTTTCTGCATAAAAGTAAGGAAAATCAAATTGTACGCCACTATTTGATTGGTTTCCCATTCAGATTATGATGTCCTATCAACTAATGCTTAATTATGTTCTTAATTAATCAATAATATGTTATAACAAGAACAAATCGTACAGATTTGACAACTCAATGAACTTGTTTGATCACGTGAATATGTTTTTGATTATGAAATATTTATTCCCACGACATTGATTACAATTATCAATTTATCATATTATGATCAAACAATATAGAGATGAATTATATGTTATAGCGACACTTTTTCAAGAAAAATTGTAGATCGCAAAATTATAAATTATTACTGACCTAATATATTTATCAACATTAAGAACATATTTTTACTAAATTCTCAACCATCAATGGTAAACCAACTTCATAAAAAGGCTTTAATTAGTTTTGTACTATATGTATAAGATGTATAATTGGAGCATCATATAGCAAAACTTAAATGCATTTTAAATGTATAATGTCATTTTTTAGGCCTAATACATGTAGACCCCCTAAACTAGTAGCGATTATGCAATTTCCACCTTTAACTTCGAGAATGTTTACGGACCCCTTCAACTTGTAAAAACAACTATGTGTTGCCCCTAAACCTTGAAAACATGACAGTTTAACACCAAGCCAAAGTGGTTGTCTCCCACGCGTGTGACGTGGATTTTTAATTGCTAGCACGGAAAATAAAAGACGAGCCACATGAGTAATTAAACCCACAATTCTCCCCCAATCTGCCTCTTTTGTGGGTCACTCACAAGACCCAGAATCCTCACAATTGCACCCTCATCGATTAGGTTTTGCCTTCATCTTTAAGGTAATGGAGGAATTTGAGCCAACTGAGGGAATTGGAGGAACTGAGATGAGTGGGTCTTCGTTATTTTCGACCACCATTCCATTCGAAAAGCTACAGATGAGGTTGCAATTTTTTTCCATTTTTGGGAATTGTTTCTTCAAAAAATGTACGGCGAAAATGTGAAATTGAAGGTTGTGTAATTTGAGTTTTTACTACTTAATTAGACACTGAAGTTGAAATGTAAAATTTTTTCTGCACTTTGTTCATGTCATTTTTCTGCAGTGAATGTTAAGCATAGAATATGTGTGTTGATTTGAAATTGATTGTGTGTTGTATTTTTTCCAACACTCTTTTGATTGTGTGTGTTGATTTTGAGGAGAAAGACAGAGAGAGGTAGCGAAGGGGAGAGAGAAAGAGAGAGGGGGAGGTGGTGGCCGGATGGAGGAGGCTTTGGAGGGTTCATGAACTTTCTGAATTTTTTGGACGGTTTGTAGTGGAAGGGGTTGTGGCAATGGAGGGTTTGCAATGGAAGGGGTGGCAGCGATGGAATGAAGATGAAAAGAGAGGAGGAGGAGAGAGAAGAAAGATGATTAAGGGTTGAGTTGGGTTTGGTTTGGAGATGGATGATAGAGACATAGACGGTTTTGGGGGTTTTGGGGGTTTTGGTTTGGAGATGGTTGTGTTTGGTTACTTGGTTTAATGGGTGGGTTGGGTTTGCAGTGGAAGGGTTTGGATTGACATAGCATATTTCTGGCTCCATGTCAACCAATTTTAAGAAGTCAAAAGATGAGAGAGAGAGAGAGAGAGAGAGAGAGAGAGATCTGAAGTTATACGCACTCTTAAGTAATTGAAGTCACACACATTGTCACGTGGATGCTCAATCATCACATTCAGTGTTAAATGATCATGTTTTCAAGGTTTAAGGGGCAACACAGTTATTTTTGCAAGTTGAAGGGGTTCGTAAGCATTCTCAAAGTTCAGGGGGAAAATTGCATAATTGCTATAAGTTCAGGGGGTTTCACATGTATTAGGCCCATTTTTTTATCTATATAAAAATCTAATATAAGAACGTGTTCATCTCCATCTATAAACAAGTCGAGCTTACATATATGTACATAAACTAAGGAAATTAAAGGATAATTGATCACAAAAAAAGGATCATTCATGTATTTTTATGTGTTTTGATTCTCGAAATTTAATTTTTGAACCTTAACATAAAAATATTTCTATATTAATATTAGGGTAGAAGTCTATTGATCTAAGTATTGTTTTTCTGTGGAATTGGAATTTTTGTGACATAATTAGCGAACCATACTTGACAAGAAAGAAAAATTAGCGAACCATTTGCGCAATGATTAGTAATTCTATGTCTAGTCGTCTCCTAAACTTATGTACTGCTGCTTATTATCAATGAAAAGCCCCAAGTTATCATCAAAAATAA
Organism: Flueggea neowawraea; assembly: GCA_948243855.1. Taxonomy (NCBI): domain Eukaryota; kingdom Viridiplantae; phylum Streptophyta; class Magnoliopsida; order Malpighiales; family Phyllanthaceae; genus Flueggea; species Flueggea neowawraea. The sequence continues at coordinate 18,437 of CAODLS012520279.1, forward strand.
ATTAATTAATGCTTGCACTTCTGAAGTGTTATTAGTTAATCCTTCTTGTCCCAAAAATTCATCCTTCAATAATTCAATTCTTTCAATCTCGTGCTTGTAATCATTTACAAGTTGAATCCTCCAACTTCACATAAACGAAGCAGAATTTCTGCCATACAAAGTTTCACTTTCACTCTCCCAAAGATTAATGTTGCAAAATCCCACATGATGAAGTATAAAGGAGGTTCCTCTAACCCAAACAGAATCACATGACTGTTCCCTTACATTGCAAATGTTGATCAAAATGTGAGGTTCAATATACCCAATTCTTTTTTTTTCTCCTAAATGATTTTATAATTTAAATCAACAATAGTAGCAGGATTCTTCCTTCTTTAATAAAGGGTTTTAAATTCAAATTTTAAAAATTTAGTAAGATAAAGTTTCGTCATTCAAAAAGATCATACCCAATTTAAATTAATTAAATTTATAAAAAAATGTCTGAATGTGTCAAGTCAAATAATGCTGATTTATAATCAAACGGGACATCCTAATAATTGATACCTAATGCTACTAGTGGCCCAAAACTAAATCCCATCTACCATAGATGAATGTACACTTGAAAAAAGATTTATGAATATCGAACAATTTAATCAAAAAATAAACAAGGAAAAAGTTTGAAAATAGCATTGAAAAGCCTTCATAACAAGTGGTGAAGCTTCTTCTTTGCATTGTACTGTGTGCGACACTTTGTTTTCTAATGGCTAGACATCAATTTGAAAATACTTAAGATCAGTACAATTATGTTAAGTACTTTTTTGTTATCAATTTTTGATGCACAACTCAATGCCATAAACCATAAATCACCAGACAAAATCCTCACCACTAAAATAAAAAAAAAAATCAACTAGAATATCGCATCCATTCCCATGAACATGAACTGTCCAAAGCCATAAAACACAATTTAATCAAGTAATGTATTGTTTAATTAATTATTTAGCAACAACGTATAATTAAATGTCAAGACATGACAGTGCATTAGATTTGTTCTGTGCCTTCAAATTAAGCTAATCATTAGGGGTCGCAACCAATCAATATGTGGATTATTAGTGAAATAATATTCTTTTTTACGTACATAATTGATTTTCATTATGATTTCCGAATGGAAAATAAAACAATTCGTTAATCAACAGAAAACTAAACTAATAAGAGTATCTCCAATAATTCTCTTTAGTTTAAAGAGCTCTTTTGATAAAAATAGAGATCAGTAATTGAAAATATTAATAGTGTAGACTTAGAACATCTTCAACTAGTGATCTATGGCTTTTAATGTTCCTTTTCTTTTTGTTGAAACTAAAGAAATCGAATAATTAATAAATAGTGAAGTTAAAGTTTTATGAGAATGAGAGTTTCATCAATTACAAAATATGATGAGTTTGAATTTTACTCTTTGGAAATAGAGAGCAACATCACTTCCTATTCTAAAATACGATGAGTTTCATCAATAGTTCTCTAGATTATTATAGTGTTATTTTATGGTGAAACTCTTTATAATAAAGAGTTTTCAACTTATAGAAAATCGAGTGTTTATTTCCATACTCAATATAGTAACCTAATTCACAAAAGAACATTACAGATTCAAAACCATTTTACCACAAATTGTACAACAATCCTCATCAAACTTGAATTTTGCATGATACATCAACGTACACACTTTTCAATCAACAAATAAGATGCGATTTTAGATATCAACAAAAATCTACGAGAGATAGTCTAACTAATAAGCAAATAAAAATTTATAAACTAAATTTTATTTTCTTGAATTAAAATCTCATATATAACAATTAAAAAAATATGAAGAAGAAACTTATATATATATATTCTTTAGCTAGCTAGCTCTATCAAGAAAAAAGCAAACTTCCCCACTTGACCCATATGTTAAAAAAAAAAAAAGCTTACCAAGGAACATGACACCAACAATAAATTTGTCAAATGAGATCTCATTGAAGAAGCAAAGAAATCACGAGTCAATAAGGGGCCTCACATTGCAATAAAATTGTACATAAGTCCACACATTACAAGTTAAAGAAAAAAGGGGTCCCCCTATATATACAACAAACACACTAATGTCAATTTCAAAAGAGACTTTGAATTAACATTAAATATTGTATTGTTTAGTTAGAATGGTTGTGGAGATGGACCGACATGAGACACCGGTCGGCGACCATACAGCTTCATGGACAAGACGCGTCGTGCGATACTAAATATACCAAAGTACAACATGTTCGACTATGTTTTTCATTTATCCCGGACAATAACACATACTACATTTTCCCAACTAACTATTCATCCTATTTTACACTTTGTTTAATTTAATTCATTTTGAACGTTTTTGAGTGGCAACAAATTAATATATAAAGTGAATTATTACACTCTAATTTATATTTAAAATGTTTGTGCCAAAAGTTTCTAAGATTTGCATATAAACTAAAAATAAACTTTTTTATAAACCATAGATTGAATATAGTATAATCAGTTTTGTAAAAATAAGATATATGTGTTGCGCGACAACAAATTAATATATAAAGTGAATTATTGTTCACCTATTAATATGCATGACATTGTGCCATAAGTTTGTAATAACAACAAATAAACTTAAAATAAACCAAAAAAATTTCGTAAACCTTGGATTGTATTAAATATTATGAATTTTGTAAAGATAAGATGATTTTTTTTATTATAATGTTACATAAAGTTTTTAAAATGTATAAATAAACTTAGATTAACAAAAAGTAAAACTTCTCTAAACCTAATAATATTGTATGTAGTATAGTGAGTTTTTATGAACACTAGTTTTATCTCCGAACGTTGTCCCGGAATATTATAAATATTTTTATGATAACAGAGCTAATCTTTTTTCAAAAATAGATATAAAACAAAGATAAATATATGCTAATAAAATGTTAGTAAAGCTAAAAATAGTGCAAACTAGATGCAAGAAAATATCATATTTTTATGAAGAAAGAAAAGTTGAGTGCCAAACTTTGTAAGTATTTTCACTCTGCCAGCCAAACAATTTGCAAAACATTTTTCAAAGCATCTTAAAAGCAAATGGAAACTTTTCTGTAAATTTATTGAAAAAAAAGTATTTGACTCTAACAATTACTCAAATTCAATTATGAAATTATATTCTTAGATTGTACAAATACATGCTAAAAGTCATGTATAACAAAAACAAAAGCCTTAAAGCCAAAAATTCTTGTTTCTACTTAGACAACTACTCCATAATTGTTTTTCCTTTTTAACAAGTGTCATGTTTCAAACTCCTTGTCGGGACCAAACATACTGAACACATTGGTGGTGAGAAAACTTGCAGTTTACAAAGGAGACTTGTTGAGTGGCGCCAAATGCAGCAGTCTAATCTAAACATCGCCATCCTCAACTCACCTCCATAGACACAAAGTATCTCCACTTCAAACTCCACTAAAGACGATAACGATGGTTACTTTTTCCCTCAATGTCAATGATAATACACTTAGATTTGACACAAACCATCTCTTTGTTTCTTCAAAAAGAGATTCCTCCATCTCTCATTCCGGACCACTTTATCAACGTTTTATCCTGAACTATACCAAAACCGTTTTGTTTATGCAAATGCAATCTTTTTTTTTTAAACAGTGGTTTATGCAAATGCAATCATAATAATGTACAATAATCTATTAAATTATATACTATAATCATCTCAACTACAAGTTACATATCTATATCCATCTGAACTCCAAGGAATGAGCTATACATCTGTTACCATTTATATTCGATCTGTGTATTTTCATCCATACGCAATGTTCATCTACCTCAGATGAATACATCGCCGGTCACCATCAATCATGCAACTCCAAAAGCAAAAGACCCACCAGGAAAAAAAAAGACCACTTTAGCTATCATGTCTTAATGTCTTAAATCTCCCGATCTGGATTAACCATCCCAAATTCCTGTTCTGAGTTGCATTGCTAGTCTAATCACTGATGTCCATCTCCAGCATATATCAAGATAAGGTTAGGTTTTCTGACCTGACATAGCTGTCCGAACATCTGTTCCATCTTTTTAAAGAGGAAAAGGGTGTTGGACCCTTGTAATATCTCAGTTTGGCCGGCAATTGCTCGGGACCAGTAGTTCAGCTCTATGCTTTACAAAAAATTACCCCGTTTTGTTGCTGAAAAATCAAGTTCAGTAGTGATCCTTCTTGCTTTTTTTCAGCAACATTGACATATGATTGATGTATTCATGCCCTGTCTGAGTCCCACCCATCAGCCACTGAAGGGCCTCAGCCGCAGCATCTTTTTCTGCACTCTTCTTGTTGTTGCAAGGCTGCCCCATGATTTCCATCCCGTTGAACTCAACAGCAGCCCGGAACTGGTTGTTCTTCAATTGCTTTGTCTTGTAGATTGGTGCAGCATATCCTGCCCTAGTAAGTAAAGTCTGGAGCTGACTTTTAGAATTATCACCACCAGGTCCACTTTCAGTCCTCAACACAAAAGCTGGCTGCAGCGACAAAACAGGTGTCCTTGGTGGCTGAAGTACTTGGCGGCCAAACACAAATCTACCATCACATGGATCCTCTGCGATGAGTAGCCGAATTGCAGATAGAAGCTCATGGTACGAGTGTATGTCCATCCTCGGATTCAGCAGCTGTCCAAATTAACCACAAAAATTGAGGAAAAATAAACTAATAAGTCCAAATAATAGGAAT
>CAODLS012521109.1:0-16213 GCA_948243855.1 Flueggea neowawraea
AAACCGGAGTTCTCAACTGTGACAATTCAGAGGGATTTGTTCTATGGGTATGATACTCTCATGGAGAACGTGTCTGACCCTTCCCACATTGATTTTGCTCATCACAAGGTATAAACATGATACTTAGTTATCCTGATTGAAATTTTCTTATTAATCCTAGCCAGTTTTTGATGAATCTAACAATTAGTATGTAATGCCACACATCAATTATTAAGCGTAATATTTGAAGGCAGTTTCATACATAATGTTTAACCCAGCAAAGAAAATTTGTAGTATCATTATTATCTTAAGAAGTGTGTTATGCTGTAGTGAATATGGAGCTAAAGCTTCACTCATAAGAGGAGACCAATTTTGATGCTGCATATGATGTTGATCAGATTACTCAACTAGTTCCTCATATCTCATAATTGCCTTTTGTGGTACCTCTGTTAAATTTTGAGGGTTTGGTTGGAGCTACATAGGTAATTGGGAGGACATTCTCTTTGTTTCCACTGAAAACATGCAATTTCTTGTAATTTTCCTGATAAAAATAAAAAACAAAACTAGCTAAATTTTGGCTCTGGTACGATCCTTCACGTAGGATCTTGTCATTAGACATCTCACAAGTTGTGACTGGGAAATCCTCTTGTTTCCCCTTGTTGACATTTTTGCCCTTTCCTGCATCTCATAACTGGGAAATCCCCTCGATTCCACTCGTTAACATTTCTAGCCTTTGTTGAACCTATCTTGAAGAGTGACAAGGTTTATTTTAGAAGAACCCCTTCTGTCCTTTTCCTCTCCTTCGTAACTTGATGCAATTTTTTTTTCATAATTTTTTTAATACAAAGAGTGGATAACCTTATTGGGCATCAGAGCATTGTCAATTTTCTCTTTCTCTGAGATTTGAGCACCTTTCTGCCATTTGACAACATGCTTATCACTGGACCAACTTGTCAGTAATTTGATGTGAATTTGCTCAATAAGTTTTATTCCATGAATATCTCCCGTATATAAGAGACAGGATTTTCAGCTTACACATCTACTTTCAAAAATGCTAACCATTTCATAGTCCTAAATAGCAAAGAACTGACTAAGTGCCTATGTTATTATCTATAAGAGGAAACAATTAAAAATTCAAATAAGCAATAATCAGCTTCAATGAGCTACCTTTCCTCCTTGTTGTGCCATGATTGAATCTCCTATTTTTTTGTATTGTTTTTCCCACTAATGCATCTGTATCTCATTGTGAGGAAAAATAAGTCAAACATATGCGCTATATGCTGATATTCTGTTGTTAGTGAAAACCTTAAACTGGTTTGCTTGTTCAAAATTACTCAGTATAAATGACATCTAAGCAAAATTAAAATCCTGTTTTATATTCTGCAGCTATTGTTTTGGGAAGCCAGATAGTCAAATTAATTTGTTGCATTTTCTGCTGATTATTTTCTCAATATGTTGTTTAATTTAGTACTTGTCCTTATCTATGTTAGAATTCTTATTTTACATCTTTTAGATTTTTTTATTGCGGCTGCGCTTATTAAGTTACAACTTGATCCACAGGTTACAGGAAGGAGAGACAGAGCTAAGCCTCTGACTTTTAAATTGGAGTCTAAAGGCCCTTGGGGCTTTGCTGGATCCAATGATGGAAATCTACGGATCACTGCAAAGTTTGTTGCCCCATGCTATGCTATGAATAAGTAAGTGCCTAGGCCTCGTACTAATGGCTTTTAAAAAGAAATTCTGATAAATTTTTTGTTTACAGCAGTGTGTATTATTTGAATTCTTTTTATAAATGTTTGAGCATGTCTGATGCCTTTGTTACATAAAATAGATGTGTCATTTACCCAAGTCTCTTACCTTTCACTGCTTGTGATGGGGCAAAGATGTCTTGTTTGCCGGGTATATATTCTATATTTATATGTATCATCATCTAGCTTGAGCTTTCTGGTTTGCATTTTTTGACAACATAATTCTTTGACAATTTCTGCAGATAATTTATATTGTAGCTTGAGGTATGTGATTATAAGTATTCTTTCAGTTTGAGTCCATTATAGCCATTTTACTCTAGACAGATGAACCATAAAAAGAATCAAGCTATTTTAAAACTATGGAAATTTGATATAAGTATTGACATTGTTTCTTCTTGAGTTTTCTGAAACTTTTGTAACAGATTTTTTCTGAGAGAAATTGCTCATGATAAAACTAAATTATATTTTGCCAGAATTGAGATAGATACGAAACTTCCCATCTTTGGTGATCAGAAATGGGTTATATGGATCTGTTCCTTCAATGTGCCCATGGCCCCTGGAAAGACCCGTTCCATAGTCTGTAGTGCTCGAAACTTCTTCCAGTTCACAATGCCAGGGCCTGCATGGTGGCAGGTAAGTGCCTTTAGTTTATCTTGTTTATTTAATACAATTCTCTTCCTGGTGTTTTTTATTTTCATTTTGAATGACGAATGTCATGGTCCTAGCTGTGGTTTCAATTTTCACTTAATAATTTCGTTAAAAGTGGGAACAAATTTTTCAAGCTGACTTTTTATCTTTTATCATTCCGATCTTGTATGGGTGTGTGGACTACTGTTTAGAGAAGTAGGGATTACTTTCTTCTAGATATATGTGTCTCTGGCCTTGCAAGAGTCGATGGACTTGGTGACATGATATACGGAGAGAAATGTGGCCATACAAAAGCACACTATGTTATGTTATATATGTTGGTAAACATGTAATGCTATGATGGTGAAAAGCTAGTCACAGACTAAAAGTGAAAATGAGAAATAGCAGCTTTACTTGATTGCATATGCCCCCATTATCATCTAAACAAAGCAAGTGTTAAGCTGCTGCAAAGTGGTTGTCCTTCAGTTTCTATATCATGTTCATCTTGTGGCATTAGTCTGTAACGACTCTTAGTTGGAGGTGTTATTTCAATTATACATACAGAGTCTAAGCAGTCTGTATTTTGATAGTAATGTCTCAAATACGATATATGTGTGAGGTTAAGACATCATGTTTCTGTTTAATTTCTCACTCTGTAATGTTATTTCATCTTATCCTCGTATCTTTTTGAGACGGAGGAAGTTTCTTATGTATTTTTCAACAACTGTATCTCTTGTAATGGGTTTCGTCTCATGGATGCTGTGTGTAATTGACTTTTGATATTCTCAGGTGGTTCCTAGATGGCATGAGCACTGGACTTCAAATAAGGTATACGATGGAGACATGATTGTCCTCCAAGGTCAAGAAAAGATCTTTCTCTCAAAATCGAAGGAAGAATCTGTTGATGTTAATAAGGAGTATGCTAACATCACATTTACGCCCACTCAAGCTGACCGCTTTGTCTTGGCACTTCGTAATTGGCTAAGGCAACATGGCAACAGCGAGCCTGAGTGGTTTGGTATTAACGATCAGCAACCCCTGCCTTCAGCAGTCTTATCGAAACGAGAGGTATGGACAACCCCTGAAATCCTGATACTTGTGTTCTGTGGTTCGTGAAGGTTGAACAAAATTCTGATACTCGTGTTCGTCTTGCAGATGTTAGATAGATTTGAGCAGCATACTCTGAAATGCTCGTCGTGTAATAAGGCGTACAGAGCATTCCAGACATTGCAGAAGTTTCTGATCGGCGCAACCGTTGCATTCTGCGCCACTGCCGGTATTCCTTCAGAAGTGCAGACTCGGGTTATTTTGGCTGGACTTGCAATTATAGCAGCTGGTTTAGCTTACATTTTGCATGAACTTGAAAAGAATTTCGTGTTTGTCGATTACGTACATGCTGAAAATGATTAGGGAAAATCATGGTTCCCGATACATGTAAATTTCGAAATGTATTCGAGAGTTTTGATGCTAGATCAGTTGTGGGATGTATATTGCTTAGGAGATAGAAAATAACAAATTATACTAAGAACGAAATCTGTAGAAATGGAAGAATATGAAATGCATAGCTGATTTGAAAAAATTATACTCACTTCATATTATTTTGATAGACACTCTTTTTATTTTAGGTGTTTTAAATTATAATTATTTTTCTTTTATCTTTCTACTAATTAAGTTGTAAAGTTACCATGTTACCCCTTTAGTTAATGCATAATCAAAGAAATCTAATTAACGTCTTAACAAATTTCACTGCCATAGGCCAAAGGGTACAATCGGAAACAATTATAAAATTAGATACATTTAACTAATAAAACTAAAATTCTTTAATTCTTGCGTGAAATCAATTGTATCTATCAAAAGAAAACTTTATCGAATTTGAAACAGAATTGGAAGAAATGGTTCGATCCTCTTTTTTTTCTTTCTCGAACCAAGAGATCCATGAATTGGGATTCTAATGTATATAGATACGAAAGGTCTAATGGGAGCATGAATTTTCAAGAACATTCAAAACATTTCATTTTTTAGCAGAAGAGGAGTAGAATAGTTAGTTAGTTAGTTATTAGTACCGACTTGTTAAAATTTGTACTGATTTACTTCCTCTTCTTCCTCATTTATTTTTATCGCTCATATTTTTAGTTAAAATTTTTAGAAGAGGTTTTATAAGAACATTCCCTTTACACTCACCTCTCATCACTTCTCTCCCTTTTATCATCCTCTTGCTTTTTATAAGTTGAACTTTTCATATCCTCTTATAGTTATGTCCCATTGATTTAGATCACTTAAGATATATCTATTCTATATTAAAAAGCATGGATGTTGAAAAGCCAAAAAAAAAAATCGAATGTATTCTTCACTAAAAATTTAAATTACTCTATTAAAATCCTTAACTAAAAATTATTTTTTTAATAAATACTTACTTTAGAGTTTAATGTTGATTAAACTACATTCATAACCTAAAAAATAGCCCCCTAATTCAAATTAACGTACAAAAATATTAACTCTAATGTCACAGTCCAAATTCAACTAAAATTTAATTTAACATAAAAAATATGTTTAATAAAAATATTAAAATAAATTCTTAAGAGCTATGAGATACCATTAAATAAATCACCATTATAATGTCGACAAATCTTAGTTGCCATTGGAATAATTAAAAGGCTCTCAGATATAAATTTATGACTTATTTTAAGAAATACAAATTCCTAATTAATATTGACTATGAATTTTTTAAAATTATTAGACTTTGTATTTTAAGATTTACTTTAAATAATATTGTCAAATTAATTATTATTATTATTATTATTATTGTTGTTGTTTAATTTATATAATATTAATTCATAATGTGTATTGGTTTCACGCACGATGCCCATTATCAAAATATTAGAATTATTTTAAGTCAAAACTACTTAATAAAATTTAAATTCAAATCTTCAATCTATTAGTATAAATAAGATATGCTTATAAAAAAATGCTACCATGCGTATTTTATTAGTAACTTTAATTTTTATACAAAACTAATATTAATTTATTAATAAAAAAGTTATTGATTATTTACATATACACTCATGATAAAACTTCACACATACAATAAAGTTTCACTACAATTACAACTTGATGAGGAGTAAATAAATGTTCATCAAATACTCAATAAGAGACAGAGACGTTACACATCGTCATTAATGTGGAGCGTTACAAAATGTTATCTTCTCCACTCACTGATCATCATCCTATAAATAGACATAAGCATCCACTGGACGAGGTATGTTCTACTAGACACTCATACCGATACTCTGCAGAAATCAATACTAACTTGGGCATTGGAGATTCCCTCGGGGAGCCACCCGACCTCATCGTGCTTTGTGCTTTCAGGTTACGAGGTGACGTTCACGATTCCCAAGTGTTCTTGTTCTCTTACTATTGTTGTTGGTTTTACGAGACAACAACAATTGACGCCATCTGTGGGATTAACTTGAACGAAAAGCCTTGTTCGTCGACATTCAGGAAGAAGTATATCAACATCATCTACAATACTCATCATGGTGCAAACACATTCAAACCACGCTGGACATCCCGAGGAGGATGCGAGGAGAATTGGAGCTGTAGCGGGAACCTCAGGAAGTATCATCCATATTGTCCCTCTCGCTGAATATGAAGTGCTTAGGAAGCAGAACTTGAAGAACCACAAGGTTTTGGGCGAGATGGCGACTTTGTTCTAACAGCTCCTTCCTTAGGTATAGCTCTCGCCTATGTCCAAAGTGCTCAAAGTGGAGGAGTCCTGGAAAGGCTTGAAGCTTCGCAACCAAGTTATCATCAACACACACGAGTGCCTTAGCAGTTGAATCCTTCACCTCGCCAAGAACGCCTCAATATTCCCGTTCTTGGTGCTTGGGTCGAGGATAGAAGAGAAAACTACCATGAGGTGGTGGAAAGAACGTGTAAAGGAGAGCCAAGGGTTCCTCCGAAGAGGGCTAAAGTGGAGCCCAGTCTTCGATGAGCGTTCGAGAAGTGACGGACGTGAAGAAGATGATTGAAGAGGTCCTCGAGCAGAAGAAGCTGGTTCCTGCAGAGGAATGGCAAAAAAAGGTGAAAGATCCATTCACTAAGGAGGTTATGGGAAAACCACTTCCTCCAAAATTCAAGATGCCTTCGCTGCCAACTTTCTCAGGAAAGGAAGACCCGCACGAACATGTCTAGAATTACGAAGCCATCATGATGCTCCATGGATGGGAGGATGCTATCATATTCCGTGCACTCCCGATCACACTGAAAGACTATGATTGGTCATGGTTCAACGGGCTGAATGAGGCACCTCTCTCCTGCTTTGATCAGCTAAGGAAGGAGTTCATCAACGCCTTCATTATTAACAACAAGAGTAAGAAGGATGCTACGTACCTACTGAGTATGAGGCAGGGCGAGAAGGAGACCATTCAGCAATACATGGACATATTCAGGAACGCCACTCTTGAAGTCCATGATCCACAACTTGGAGTGGCGGTGACTGTAATGCTGCAAGGGACACGATCAGTACAGTTGCAGGAATCGTTGTCTTTTGATCAGCCAATGACCTTGGCAAACCTCTTCATCTGGGCCAACAATTTTATTTTGTAGGCTGAGGTCATGAAGATTGTAGGAAAGAAGGACGATAAAAAAAGAGGAAAGAGAGAGAGAGGTTCAGGAAGAATCGAGCAGGAAGAAAGAAAAGTTGGAAGACTTGAGAACACCTGTTACCCATTTTGAGAAGTACACACCGCTAAACGAGTCGAGTTCAACGATCTTAGAGGTAATAGAGGGGTCTGGACTCATCTCCTTTCCCCCAAGAGCTGACAAGCCTCTAGGGAAGAATGTGGACGCTTACTGCCGGTACCACAATGCGAGTGGACACTCCACGAATAAGTGTCGAGAACTAATGAATAAAATTGAGAACTTAGTTCGAGGTGGACACTTGGGCCAATTTGTTGACGCAGAAGTATCGAGAGAGGAGTTAAACGGTGACACAAGGCAACGAGAAATGAATGATGCTTGAAGAGGTTAATCAACATAGGGCCAGCTATGCATGCCACCACTTGAAATGTTCAGCTAAGTGTGCTTCTGATGTTGAAAAGAAGTTGAATCATTTAAGTTTTGTTATCTTCTTCCTGTGTAACTTGTTACTTTGAATAAATGACATGTCTTTTTTTTGCATAAATAATTTCTATTGAGAATGAAGAATAGGTTCAGGCAAGCTGAGTGCTTGGCCACACAAAACAGAAAAGGCTTGCGGGAAATCGAGCCTATGTAACCAAAAGTGCTAAGAACATGGAGTGAATTCGAGCATTGGTACCTCACCAACAACACATAAGAACCATCTTGAGACTACTGCGATGCACTGTGAGTAAAAAAATTTATGAGTAATCGAGCTCTCATGTGAAAAATAACTAAACTTTGAGTAGAAAAGCTTACGAGTAATCAGGCTCTCACGTGACAAAAACATAAAGTGAGTAGAAAAGCTTGCGAGAAATCGGGCTCTCACGTAAAAAATATGTGAGTAGAAAAGCTTGTGGAAAATCGAGCTCTCACCCAGAGATGAAAAAATAGACTGCAATGTGACAATAGAGCACGAAGCTTGCGGGAAAATGAGCGCTCATTGTATAACACACGTAGTGAAAAATTGAACATTGCACATGAGTGACAAGTGAACCCTAAGTGGTGTTGTCATGCATGCTACAGTGTACTTGCTTAGACGTGTGGTAAGTGAAACCCCAAGTCGTATTTTCATGAATGCAATCGGCCGATTATTCACTTAGACGTGTGGTAAGTGAAACCCCAAGTGGTATTGTCATTAACGCACGCAATAGCTTATTAGCTAAGGTATGTGGCAAGTGAAACCCCACGTGGTATTTTCATGTGCACACACAATAGTTTTTCTACTTCATCCTCAACAAGAGAGTCAACTCCTACTACCACTAAGAATCCACCAAAATCATTTGACCAAAAAGTCATTTGACCATGTGATTAGGGAGCAACGATGCATACAAGTGCAGAAAAGAAAAGCACATGAATAAGAGCAGTAAAAAATAATTGATTCTAGCTCGAACCTCATCACGAACTTCCCGAGAAAATGATGAACGTCCGGAGGAGGTGAACCTCCCGAAGAGATGAACTTCTCGAGGAAATGTTGAACCTCCCGAGGAAGTGAGCTTCCCGAGGAAGAGGTGAGCTTCTCGAGGACATGTTAAAACTCCCGAGGAGGTGAACGTCATGAGGAAATGGTGAATCTCCAGAGAAAAAATTGAACCTCCCGAGGAGGTGAAATTCCTGAGGAAATATTGAACCTCCCGAATAAATGAACCTCCTAAGGAAATGATGAACCTCCCGAGGAGGTGAAATTCTTAAGGAAATATTGAGTCTCCCGAACAGGTGAACTTCCTAAGGAAATGATGAACTTTTCGAGGAGGTGAACTTTCTGAGGAAATGTTGAACTTTCCGATAAGGTGAAATTCCCGAGGAGGTGAACTCCATGAAGAAATATTGAACCTCTCGATGAGGTGAAGTCCATGAGGATATGGTGAACTTCGCGAGATGGATGAGATGTTGAACTTTCTGAGGATTTGGAACTCCATTAAGAAGAAGATGAACCCTGCTGAGGTGGAGCTGAACTCCGCTGAAGTTGAGATGGTGAACTCCGCAATGAGAGTTGGTGATGAAGGACTCTGTGAGTTGGTGAGCCTGTCAAGGCAAGTTGGTGAGCTCGACGAGGCCACAAGACACGAACCTCGAGCCATGAACCTCGAGCAATGAACCATGAACGTCAATCCACTAGCCTCGAACCACAAGCCACGAGCAACGAGCCCCAAGCCACGAACCAGAATCCTCGAGCAACGAACCATGAGCCTCGAGCCACAATAATGAGCCATGATCCTCCAAGATGTAGCTCCTGAACACCCACTCGATAGCGGGGGTAAGTCCTCCAAGGTGAAACTCTTGAACACCCACTTGGTAGTGGGGGTGAAGTCATCCAAGAAGCGACTCCTGAACACCCACATGGTGGTGGGGGTAACAACAACGGCAAGTGGTCTGGTCATTGACATCAATAGCAAATGGACTAGCCTATAACAACAACAACAAGTACCCTCAAACACCTCAATCGGCGTGCCAACTCTCAAAATCTTGATCGGTGTGCCAACTCTCGAAATCTCAATCGGCGTGCCAAAGAGGAATGGGCCTGCGAAGAAAGAAATTTGAGTTATTAAAAAAAGGATCAAAAACAGAAAAATAGCAAGAATAGGCGTGAATGACTAATCATGCAAAAAAAATGACATGTTTGTAGGGGAGTTGAATGGCCAGTCACGTGGACAGGTGACAAGTAGTCTGCTGAGCAAGTCGAATGACACGTCGTTTATTTTTTGAACGGTCGTCTGAAGTAGACTGTACGTCGTTTAATATAAGTGAAATGGCTCGTCGTTCGGACTGTTATACACTCGGTCATTCGTTAACAGTGGTATACGTCACATCGTTTCTCTATTCCGCGATCCGACAAGACGTAATGCTCCACGGCTAGACGACGTCGTTTCATCTCCTTCATTCACCACAAGCAAAAAAATCATGGATGCACTCTCCTCCACAATAGAATCCATGAACAAGTTCAAGAACCATCACACGACGTCGGCCCGACCAGAATCCAGGATCGCCTCCACCATGGGCCACCTTCGTTGTCTTCAACACTAGTCGCACCGCACCGCCGCTGCAAAGGAAGAAAACAAAAGAAGAGAATCAACAAAGCAAAAAAGAAATGGAAGAAAAGAGAAAGGGAAGGAAAGAAAAGAAGAAGAGAGGAAAGAAGGAAGCAAAGCCAAACCTTGTATGAGGAAAGACCCATAACCGACCAAGAAAGAGAGATAAAAAATGAGGTGAAATGCAGTTGAAGGAGAAGACCAAAGTTAAGTCCAAACATAAAAAAATAGAGCTGTATATATTTCTAAGGTTTTGCAAAAAAATTAATTAGGAAAGAGAGCCAATTTATGGAGATATAGAGTTGATTCATGGCAATCTTATGCTGGAATTAATTTAGGAAATATGGAAAGAAGGTTTTGTATCAAAATCGGGGTTGGATCAAACCAAAAAGGAAGGAAATAATGAAGAAGATATTAGGAGAAGAAAGGAAGAATCGCCAAAATAGAAGAATATCAAAATTAGTCGCTTAATATTTGAAAAATATACAAGTCACCCCCTTCAAAGAAATGATATCACCAAGGCCCACACTGAAATGTTTTAGGGCTCCGAAAAGGCTTCAAAATATGTTTTTGGGCCCGAAAATCGGTGGTTACAAGTAATTCATCCCGGATAAAAAGTTATGACCCTTAGAAGTTCTGCCGCAAACTTTAGCCTATTTTTCCGCATCCAGGTCTTCCAAGCTCAAGGCTACTTAATCCACCTCACTATCAAAGGGGATAATTACAAAAAAGTCTCTAACATGAATATTCATGACAAGATACAGTTTAGACGAGTTTTTACTCTTCCATTCGACGACTCTGAAAAGAAGAGTGTGGAGCAATTGATGAAGAGTAAATAAATGTTCATCAAATACTCAATAAGAAACGGAGACTTTACACATCGTCATCAATGTGGAGCATTACAAAACATTACCTTCTCCACTCACTGATCATCATCTTATAAATAGACATAAGCATCCACTGGACGAGGTACGTTCTACTAGACACTCATACCGATACTCTGCAGAAATCAATACTAACTTGAGTGTCGGAGATTCCCTTGGGGAGCCACCCGACCTCATTGTGTTTTGTGCTTTCAGGTTACGAGGTAACGTTCACGATTCCCAAGTGTTCTTGTTCTCTTACTATTGTTGTTCTTTTTACGAGGCAACAACACAACTTATTTTTTTATTTATTATTTTTTTTTCTAAATAACAACTTAACATGTAGTGTGTATAAAAAAAATCACATTTATATTGATCAAATAATAGATTTTAGAAAATATTAAATATAATTATTTTTTATTTACTCATACAATTCAAACAAATTTTTCTTCAAAAGTTCTTTTATTTACTCCAATTGGAGATCGAATGTGTAATACCCCACCCGTTTCGGTTAGACCTTCTGTTGTACCTAGCTCAATTTCAATTGAACTTTGTTCGACTCTGATGTTCAAGCTGATGTTTTGATAATTAAGAATGTCTAATGATAATGATTTGCAAGTTTGGGAGTGCTCGAAGATGATTCGTATATCATTCTAGCAAGTTTACGCATGTAAGAGTGTATTTTCTGGGTGATTTTGGGTGAAACACTGTGTTTCGACGTTTGGATTTATAAAAACCTCCGCTGACCCTTTTTTGTCATTTTCACTCCAAAACTCACCCAAACTCTCTCCAATCCATCTCTCTTCGTCTCTCATTGTTCCTCCTTGGTTTCTTTCATCAATTTCAGGTAAGAACACATCATTAATCTCTTCTTTCTTCAATTTTGTTCATGTTTTGTGCATTTAGGGTTTGTGGCAGAATTTAATGTGAGGGTCGGATTTGTTGCTTTCTGTTGAAATGGGAGTTGAATGTTGTTTCATTATGGTTGTTAGAGGTCTAAAATTCAATGATTTAACTTCGATTTTGGAGGTTTTTTTAGTTTGGACGAAATGTGTGTTGTTTGAAGCTAGGGTTTTAGGTTTTGATGATTTTCTTGTTAAATCTGATTTTTTTTGTTATATCTTGGTAGATTGGAGTTGGGAATACATGGATTCGATTTGGGTATTGTGAATTGATGTTTTTATCTCTTTAGTTTAGGGAAATCCAAATTTTTAGAAAGAATTCTTGATGATTTTATGTTTATTTATTGAAATGGATTGTAGATTCATGTTTAGGAGATTGAATAGGATCAATGTGGGTGTTTGGATTCGATTTCCATCGGTTGTATCGGAAATAGAGACTTTTAGGTAATTTTACATCAAGAGGACTAAAGTGGATATTTTACATTTTGGGGGCTAACTTGAGATTTTGAATAATTTGGAGACTAATTTGTATATTTTGAGATATTTGACGATTAATTTGTAATTTTGAAGAGTTAGGGACTAAATTACAAATTTAGAATATTTTAGAGACTAAATATAGATTGAATTAAAATAATTATCTAAACTATAAGGACAACAAAGGTGAGTTACTCTACATCTTTTCAATTATCAAGTCGAGCATAAATATAAAAAAAGAATTTATTTTTATAGAGTAATTTAAATCTCTAACCCACATTTTTATGAGTGTGTTTTACTTGAGCTAGATGCATTTTACATAAGTAAGAATCGAGATAATAGCAATAGACAAATTTACAAGTGCATCTTATTCGAACAAGAGAAATGTAACTCTAACAATATGAATCTTTTAATCGAGCAAACATTGTCAAACTCACATACACAAAGAGTTGTTTCAAGACTAAGAAACTCAATACTCTTTTAGAAGAAAGACATTTTTCAACTCAATTAGTTGAAAATAGAAAAAAAAGATAAATACAAAAAATAATTCTAGAGAAGACTAATGTGGGTGCAAGAAAAATATCATATATTTCTCTTATCTTCAAAAGAATCTTAACAAAAGTCTAACATACTTACTGTCCCGAAATTTTCAAAGATGGAACTATCCAATAAATTCAAGTATTGGAGAAAACATAGCATATTATTGATCTAAAGGTAAATTCACTTTTGAATTTTTTTGTTTATATTTTGAATGATGTATAAATTTAAAAAAAAAATTGAAAGGAAGCATAAAAGACATTTTTAGAATAAGATAAGTTACCAGAGTGAAAAAAATTAATTCTCATAGCAAATTTAAAAAGTCAACAATCGAGACACAATGTTCAAGTTTACTTTATCCATATTTAGAAGCTCTTAATTACAATTTTATTATGTATTTTTTACGAAGTCAATTTATATGAACTACGAGACATAATTATAAGATGAAAATCTCACACACACAATGCGTGTTCAGAACTTACTAGAAACCCTAAAAAACACCACAACTTATCATGTGGACGATCTTTCCAGGTAGTAGCACGCCTGAAGCAAATACACAACCATATATATAGTAGTAGGGAGACGCCTAAGAAGTGTAACCGCATCTAATCAACAGTTAACACGCCCCATTTCTGGACAGATAAGTCGATTAGACTCCTATGATTATATGTAGCATAAACACAATAACAATAGAATAATAGTGTACTCTCTAATTGTGTTATCGTATCAGAAATTGTCATTTCACAATAATAGTGTGCTTATATGTACTTTTGGTTATCATTTTTCACACTTACATGTCCAATAAGGTTGTGGTTATGATCAAGGTGATTGAATCCTATATTTTTCTTCTCGTTACCATCTCAAGTACTAATAGTCTAAGACGCCAAAGTTATAAACATTGGATTTGGTTGAGAAATGCCCATCAACTTCATACTCAGGTGACATATTGTCCTGAAGAGAATACAACTCAAGAGCTGTCTTTTCTTAACACAATTAACGAGATAACAAGTTCCATCTGGTATATATTACTTTAATTGTAGAGGAAATTACTCAAGATATGTACTTTCACCATTATAATTTCCAAAATGCAAAAATGGATTATCATTTTTCCTATATTGCAACATTTTAATTAAATAACAAAAATGAATAGTAAATATATCTCTCCTTGATTTTTCTCTTTTCCATTTTTCAACTTTCTTTCTTTCTCCTCCTTCACCTCCTCTCCTTCTGCCTGTTAGTGATATGCATTAATCAAATCATATGAACATTGTCGTTTATATTGTTATTTAATCTGAGGCATTTGATTATGACATTTATATTATCATGTTATTTTATAATGCATTAACTTGATAAAAGTATTCATGAATAGTTGATTTTGTCTTATGTCATTAAGTACATGACTTGATAGTAAAGCCTTAAGATAAATGAACATTATTCTAAATTGTTTCTGGTTGTTCATTATTATGGAAATGATAATGAGATAAGACTAGTATGCACTCTTAGAGATGATCATATTTTACTGATCATGGACATGAGATGTTACTTAGAACATAGATATATATTGGGAACATGATATTGGACTGACCCGCTGTGAGAAGTACTACATGAAATATGTCATCACTATTTCTTATTTCATTCGTGATATTTGAGTCCTTCGACCTGATTTCACTATGGATTCCAATATGAAGAACTTTATGTTTTGATATAGTTCAACGTCGTCTCTAATAGGATAGTAATACAACCTATAATTGGACATATGGTAAATCATGTGCAGGAATGTGAGCGACAGTGAAGAAATTTGTGCTGCTCCTATTTGAGTGAGATATCTCTTGGCCACTTGACAAATAGGATTGATGAAATGCATGGTCGTGCTTGAATTAAATTGATAGGAGTTGTTAATATCATTTGTTTTGGTAAGTCCACTTGTGTCATGACCCAAGATCGAACCAATACCGCGCACGAGATGAACCGAACTATATGCCCGACTCATCCCGCACAAACCTCAGAAGAACAAAACTTCTACCCAATTTAATAAGTATATTATCATACATATAAAAATTAATAAGTGTAACAAAATATCTATTAATCATTTGTGGATAAATTCAGTTAACAAAATAACAATTTGAACCAACTACCCACAAGTATCCCAATGTGGAGCAACTAGCATAGCATATAAATGGGGTTTGAACAAAAGGACACTCATTGTTACTTCTGAATACCTCATTGAGTGCTGAATGCCGAAGGATCACTATCAACAAAATCACTTGAAATATGTTTGTCACGACTCGTTTTCGGATCATGACTGACGTACGAGGCGAACCATCTATGAGAGCCCAACTCATCTTGCACAAACCTCGGAGAACAGAAACATACTACCCAAATACTTTTATCAAGCGGCTTATTAGTCATGTTAAAACAATTTAACATATAATAAATTAGAAAATAATATCCTTGAATAATAATAAGTATATGTTATCAAAATACTGAATAAATAAATATAGTTAAAAACAATTTGACCATTTTATTATCATATACAAATTCATAACCCACTATCTGATGTGGAACATCTAACATAACAAAACTCGATCCTAATAATAGGACACTCACTGCTGACAGGTTAGCTCACTAGGTGGCTGAATGCCAGAAAGAATGCCTTGAAACATAGGATAAAAATGAACAAGAAAAAGAAAGGGGATAAGAACCCTAGTGAGTGGATAAACACCTCAGAGTGGCTCTTGACCCCTCAAAACAGTTTTGAAAATCTTTCAAAAATACCATATGTACTATAAGTGTATATATGTATACACACTATATATACAATTATAATATCTTCAAAAAATCATTTCGAAATCCTTCACAAACCAGACAGACAACAAACATTTACCCGAATTAAGTAAAGAATAAATTAAATAAAAAATTTAATTTCTCAAATCCAAAATAGCCAAAGTATTTCCTTCCAAAATAATTACGAAAACTCTTCCTTATTTTCTCAAAGTATTTACAAAGAATAACATTTTCTCAAAACATTTTCAGAGAGGAATTCCAAAATATTTCAGAAAGAAATACCAAAGTATTTTTATGGAGCCAAAAACTTATAAGCAGAGTCATCCCGACTCGAAAATAACCAAAGTATTCATTTCAAAATATTTAACAAAATTCACATTATTTTTCCAAAATGTTTTCAGAGAAAAACACCAAAAGTTTAGCAGGACCTGGATCTAACATGTAGAGTCAACCTTACTCGGTAATAGCCACAAAGGCAAGGATTAGCCACTTAGACACCATGGTATAACCACTAAGGCACAGAATATAACCACTTAGGCACTGAGTATTAGTCACTTAGGCAAATGATACAACATCAATGTATCAAGGGCTAC
>CAODLS012521406.1:0-10334 GCA_948243855.1 Flueggea neowawraea
GTATTTGTTAGTTTGCCTACATTTTCTTTTTTGTTAGTGGATATTTAGTTGCTTGATCTTGTCTCATATAATTCTTGCTTTTTATTCTTCTGTTTAATTAACAGAGTTACATAGAGAAGTTGTCTAAAAGTGGGGAGAGGCATGTACCCATAGACTTGACATTGTGTATTGCTCGGGACATTGCAAGTGCCTTGGCAGAACTGCACGCAAAACATATAATTCACCGTGACATAAAAAGCGAAAACGTGTTGATAGATCAGAACTCAGAAAAGGCTGATGGAATGCTGGTTGTGAAGCTCTGTGATTTTGACAGAGCTGTCCCTCTTAGGTCTCACTTGCATACATGTTGTATTGCTCAGAGAGGGGTAGCACCTCCTGATGTTTGTGTTGGAACCCCTCGTTGGATGGCTCCTGAGGTCTTCCGGGCAATGCATAAGCGCGAAATATATGGCCTGGTGAGCTATGTCCTTTTCATGTAGACCAGATATTTGCATTTGGTGGTGTCTCACTGTTGTATATGACATGTACTAGGATTTTTATAGTGCCAATACCTTATCCCATGACTGCAGCTTCAGCTTTGTTCAAAAATTTTATTGTGTTATTTCAGGAGGTAGATATTTGGTCTTACGGGTGCCTCCTTTTGGAATTGTTGACTTTACAAGTTCCATATTCGGGCCTACCTGAATTGCACATACATGAACTTCTCCAGGTATGTCTTTTCATAGAAACTCTATAGGATAGTTCCTGATATACAAACACAGAATTCAGAATCAGTTTAGTTATAACTGTTGTTTGACTGTATATGATAATTATGCATATTCTCTATTTTGCGAATTACTTTTTAGGTACAAGTCATAACTCAAATGTATGCATTCTAAGCTCTTTGTTTCTTTTTTTCTTTTTCATATAAACAGATGGGCAAACGACCTCAACTAGGCAATGAGCTTGAGGCTTTGTTGCCAAGAAATGATCCCAAGGCAAGTCTAGCTGGGTCAGGTGAGGAGTCTGAGAAATCAGCAACATTGAGATTTCTCGTTGGCTTATACCATCAATGTACCGAGAAAAATCCTGCTGATCGACCCAAAGCAGCAGATATTTACCAACTGTTGGTTGCACACATAAGCACTTTAAATAGTTCGAGAAGCTTGGAGCCGGTATAGATTGATATTTGGTAACAATTCTTTCCCAAATCTCAAAAATTTTGTAGTTTTATCTGGTCAATTATAATATTTATTAGTTTTTACGTTTGGAACAAAAAAATTAAGTTTCTTCTAGAGCTAGCGTACCATTCCCAGTGTGACAGAATTAGGATAAAAAGCGGCTTAAGACCTTTTACGGTACGAGGAGTCCTTAGGCATTAGATGCTAGTTTAGAGCTTGTCCCTGTAATCTGATTGACGTCTGTAAATTTTGTAGGTCATTTGGATGTCAGGTGTATTGGCATCAGTGTAATTAGACACTATTTAAGTTATCAATCTTAATCTTTTATATGCTGAGTTTAAAATATTTCTCCATTTTAAGAATTGATCTTGCTAAATTTCTATAATGTGGTTTTATTTGTTTAACGAGAGCTCCAAATGTTGTGTTTCCAATTTCAATTCTCTGCGATTTCTTGCTTTTTGGGATTCGTAACTTGTCTGGTGAAGTCCATTAGCTGTAAATAATTCAAATTATCTGCGTGCACTGATGTTTCTATTTGATAAGAGACAAGAACGTTCGGTTGGGATGGATTTGACACGCTTTCCTGCAACATCCTTGATTTACCTAATTCATATACCTGTTGTTCTATGTATCCTAGTATGTTTATTATTGAACAACAGCATGATGGAAAACTAAACACGCCAAAGCTGGGCACACACGTTCTGGTGCACTTCTGATGTCTAAGACGCACGCCTGAGTGACAGCATTCGCCTTGGGGCCTCAGAGGCGCATAAATAATAAGCTGTTTGGGTCTTCAAAGGCGAAGAATTTACCGAAGATCACCGAGTATAGCGATGCTGATTTAAACCAGAGAATGTAATGCAAATGCATTTCTGTTTACGGACTTCTTTCCGGCCTAGTGGAAAGAAGTGTCGGCGGAATCCACCTGCCTTGTGTTGTGGACTTTTGCTACATCGTAATCATTTTACCCTTCCCACTTTAGCAAAAGAAAAAGGTGACCATCTTTTTTTTTTATGCTCGTCTTCAATATAATATGCCAGAGACATTGATGCCGTCCTTTTTGGACCATAAAATAAGAACCAGTGAGATTTGATCGGGTAGAATCTCCAACAAATTCTTGTCAATATTGTTACTGCAACTTTCTTCTGTTGTTTTTGGTGTGTTTTTTCGTTGGACCCTACAAAGGCCTACAATGCATGAGATGGAGTTGTAGGCATATATGGAGTAAATGATGAGGTGAAAGATCAAGTTGGTGCTGTTGCTGTTTATCCCCTTCATCTGCATCGCTGTGTTACCTTTTATGTCCCCATATACTGCAACAACTGTTTGATGAAAAAGTGAGCTACAGATGCAACAGAAATGTTTTCTTCATTGTTCACAGTGAGAGGCTGGTTCTTTCTGTAAAGGGGACCAGCCTTATACAACCAGCATCACTGGCCATCTTACCAGATACCAGATATTTAATATTAATTATAGGCTTTATAGGGTTTCTTAGGGTAACATAAAAAAAAAAGACACTGCAAGTAGGAAACCTTTAGTTCCTCCCTTTGAGAAGCAATCTTTCAATTAGTTTACACGTGCCTTTTGGCACTTTTTTTTTTTTTGCCAACTTGCAATGATGAATTTTATTCCAAACCTTGCTCCTCTCTCTCAACCAGCTGCACACTGGGGGAGGACTGAGGAGGGTTACAAAATACATCAGTGTTCCAATGACCATCCCTTACAACTCTAGCATAAAAGTCAGCAACTCTATTACAATTAGAGGTGCTCATAGGTCGGATCACTTCAGAGATCCTGAAAGAACTAGAACCGTTCTGAAACTCTATTTTTCCCAAAACCAAAACCTTCCCGAAGTCCCAACAGAACCAAACCGAAATACTAGAAACTTCGGGACAGTTCTTCGCGACTTTTGGGACGGAGAAAAATGGATGATTCTGGTTTTGTTCTCGGATATTTTTGTCCAATAAATTCAACTTAAATACAAAAAAAATCAATCATAACTTAAATACAAACAAATTACATAACATAAAATTAAATCCCATCAATCATCTCTTAAACATTCAAACAAATACATAACATAAAATGAAATACCATCAATCATCTTTTAAACATTCAACAAAATACATAACATATATATAACTTCTTTTATTATTGCATTTGAGCAGTGATGGAGCTGGCTGAATTTATTGAGGGGTACCAAGCAAATAAAACAACAACGATAAACTAGATTGATGTAGTTTTATTGCATCAAAATAAACAGAATTATATTTTTAAAATATATATTTTAATAAATCTTTAAATATTAAATTTTAGTGGCTAAAACAACTCCAATTGTACTATATATTTATTGTTTGCATGTCCTAATGAATAATTTAAAGTGTGAAAAATCAGATTATTAAACATAAGAGGAAAACATACATTATATAATAAACTATATATAGTACAATCTTGTATATATTCTTATTATAAACCGTATATAAACTAAAAATATACTATATATATTATGGATATTATATATATACTGAATGATCATTTTGGGAGGGTCTCGGGACCCCCTGAGACCCCCTGACCCAGTGTCGGATCTAGAAATATTTGGACGTGAGGCAAAGCATCAAGGAGGAGGAGGTTCAAGCGGCGTTGTGACTAGAGACGCAGAGCAAAACAAGAAGGGTGGAGTGGGAGATGGGAGGGAAGGGTGGGGCGGAGGAGGGGGTGTAGGGGTACCCTTGGCTGTCGGTGGGGGGGGCCGCCCCCCCCCCAAAACCCGCGGGGGGGGTTGGGTTTTGGGGGGGTCGGGGGGGGGGGGCGGGGGGGGTGTCGGGGTACCCTTGGCTGTCGGGGGGGGCGGCCGCCCCCACCTATATCCGCCCCTGCCCTGCCCTCCCCTCCGTCACTGCATTTGAGATATGTTATATGTTTTATTTTTAAAAAGACAATTTACATTGATGCTTTATCAATTTATAGCCTACTCCTATTTAATTTATCCATAAATATTGGAGAAAATTTAGAGTTTTAAATTCTTTTAGGTCAGCTTTCATGCGCTCTTAAAAGCAAATGAAGTCAGAGTAAAAACTGAATGCAAGATCGGAACCTGTTGTGTTAAAGAAAAAAAAAATCACTCCTGATCGTAAAACTACTAGCTAAGATTGTTGATTCTTAGGCTTCCCATGCAAGATGAAGTATAGGCAAAATTTTATGCTAATCTAATGGTCTGAGGAGCATGAATTGTTGTTGCAAAGATAAAAAATGAGAGGAGGGCGAGTTAGTACGTATGGTGGAAGTAGAAGACTACAAAATTCATGCACGCCTGCTTCTGTGCACAAAAACTGGACCACATGCATTGATATACATACAGGCACATACATACGATTTGTTCTAGAGAGGAATCAACTGTGTTCGCCGCCCAAAAAAAGCCTTCGTGGCCCATCTCCGGCCTTTTCTTATCGCCGTGGTTCTCTCCTCATTGTACATTTTGTACTAAAAGACGCTTCCTTTTTTGAACATTAAAGGAATGGGAGACGATTTACAGCTAAAAAAATGGTTCCACTCCATTAACCGAGGATCAACACCAAGATTTTGTGAGAAGCGTTCTAAATTAGATGACTTTGGAGTACTATGCTCTATCAATTGGGTTCTAGTCAAGGAAATCATTAAATAAAAGATTTCTTCAACAAAACGATTTTACTCTTATGTGTGTAGTCATTGAAATAATTAAATAAAAGATTTCTAAAATATAAAAAATTATATATAAAAACGTGATAAATCTCAGAGATATCTTGCTAAGTAACCTTTTCCCCCTTGTTTCTAGAGTTGCAAGGTTGCATATCTATTTCATAAAAATGAATATTTTGTAATATAGAACAATGTATATTGGCATCGTTAAACTCAATTTGATGATTTCGTAGATGCATGAGTATTCGTGGGTTTAAACTCAAATTAATTTAATTTCGAACAAAATTAAGGATAATCATTAACTCTAGTGAAACGGTTTGAGGAAATTAATTAGGAGGTTCATTCACGAAAATCTCAAAATGGGAATCTTTGGAGATTTTGTGCAGACTTTATAGAACACGCATCGTATGATGAATGCTGCTAGAGTAAGCGGCTAGATGCTGGTGGCCTTGTATCTAATTAACAAAATCTTGAATCCATGCCTCAATAATCAATCATATGCCATGGTTTTGCCTGGCACCCATTTATTTTGGAATAGATTCTAAATTAGTTTTATAATTAATCTTGTATCCCATATCTCACTAAAGATTGGATTAGTGCAAACATTTAACGGAACCTCTATTTTTTTTTTTAACCACGAGGTGTCCATTCTATGATATGTGATGGGCGAACTAATTATTTCTTCTGTTTCGAAAGGCATCAAAGTTGGTCTAAAAATTTTTGAATTTTAAAAATTTGAACATATAACCATAATGTTAATAATTGAGTGGTTAAGGCGCGACTTGAGTCTTATAGTGATTCAAATTCGAACTAAAGAGGAAGCATTTTCTAGAGGCATTTACGCCTCACTTCAAGAACGGTCTTCAAAACACATATTTCGGGCCTATCACTAATGAAGTCAGAGTGATAGTATTTAATCACTGATAAACAGTTGTGCGCGTGAGTGTGCAACTGTTTTTTGTTGGGTTGATTCCGTAATATTTTTATATTAAATTATATTAGGTTCCCCTATAAACCCTAGGAGATCAAGCTAATTAGGCTTGCTATTAATGTATCAGATTATAATTGACGTGTAAATTGTTAATAGACCTACTGCGGTGCATATACACCCAACTTCCCTATGTTAGTATGCGTCGACATCGTTTCAGGAATACAACTACCATAGGAATATGCTCCAAAAAAGAGATTTTCTTTTTTAAATTGTTGATGATCATGTGAGAGAGTGGGAATGTTATCCATTTCATTTGAATTTTTAAATTATGAAACATTATCTCAAAAATTTTATGCGAATCTCATCTCGAGAATATGGAAATACTGATCATACAAATTTATAAATATATGCTGATCAATTATCTTACTATCCATTTAATTTTGAAAACTTGAAGTTAAAATGATGAATGTATTAATTGAAAAGAAACTAACAAAGAGTTTAGTGTTAAGTGTACGCATAACGAATTTAAATGGTTTATTGTCGATAAACTATGCACTTTTGAGTGCTAGGTCAAATTTCAGGATTAATCATTGGGAAGCAGATATAATGATAATCAAGTACCTTAAAATTTTCACCAAAAACAAAAAATTAAGTACCTTAAAATATCCAAATCGTGAATTAGGATACGTACTTTGCCCTTTTTCTGCAAACTTTCTTATTAAGCTGTAATATTTTTTTATTAGAATTTATAATTTGTGATTAATAATTAATTAATAATTTTTAATACATATGAGAAATTTTTACAATTTTAATAAGAAAACATTGCATCTTGATAAAGAAATATCGTATCTTAATAAGGAAGGTTATACGAGCTCCTCTAACCATTCGATTGTATGAAATTATTATTCCCTTCATACTACTTTCATCCTATTTTGATTGAGATTTTTATTTTTGTAAGTTGCTTAAGAAGAGAATTAAATGACCTACATAATTCTCTTTTTTACCCTTATGAGCAGTAATTAATGTTGTCGTCTTATCGGTCAATACTACTTTTTGTCAAATACAAAGAAATCAAAAGAGGGCACAAAAGAAACATTCGTGTAAAATAAATGAATAATATCACTTTTTTTGAGGCAGATAAAATGGCTTTTTATATCACTCAAAATGAAATGGAATAAGTACTAAAAAGAAATTATAATTTCTTGATAAGATCTACTTGTATTCAAATTCTTGTCTAGAAATCTTCATGCTGAAAAAGAAAATATGTTAGCTCCCCAAGGGAACAAAAATAGCAACCAATTAAAATTTTGAAAAAGATTTATTTAAAAAAAGGAAATTTTACAACAAGCTAGATTGTCATTTTTATGAGTGTCAATATCAGATGTTTTTAATAGCAAGTGAAATGTGTAGCTGGCACCAATGAGAAGTGAGATTGGTAAGTATCCAACATATAGCAAGTTTTGCAAAGAAAAGGCTATCATCACCGAACTAACAAAAGATGCTTATATGGAAATAGATTAAATGTAGTCTCTCTCACATAATTTCGCAAAGACACGTAGAGAAGGGTGTGTATGCAGCCATGTTGTAATTACAGCTTGTTTTTACGTATTATAATGGTGTTCATGATCATGTCATGATCTGTATATATCACACATAATTATACTTAACATGAATACAACGAAAATTAAAAATTTATATTAATATTTTATATTGTAATACATGTAATTTATAATTGTGTTATCATATCAGAAATTACCGACCCTAATTACTATATTTGCTATAAAAACCATGCAAAAACTGGTCCCCTCTTGTGGCCTACTTCTATTTCCTCTACAGTTGCTGCCATGAAGAAAGAGAGAAGTAAAGGGTCCCCCACAAACTCCACAGCCCAGACTAAAAGTTATTAATGCCCTCACACTCTATATAGAAACACTCACTAACCTTCCTGCACAACTGCTTCGTGCTATAGCCCGGGCATGACATTATTCAATTTGCATTCACTTTCAGGGACCACTCTTATATATATATTCCATCAGAGTATTTGTAAATTAATTAAATAATTAAAATTTTAAATATTCAATCCTCTTCTTATCAACTCTCTTCTATTTATACTCCCTCATATCCTTCTCTTCTCCCCACGAGACTTTGAGCACCAAAACAACAGCTTTTTCTTCCTCTGAGTTGTTAATTTGTGAGCCTATTCTTATCGTGCGCGGCTTTCAGTTGAAGCTGCCAGCATGATCTTAACCTTCCCTTTCCTTTTTAGAGGAATGATATATAAGATCATATGGCAGTTTCACCTGTTAGTGGCAGCATGAAAAACCCTAATCAACATTTTCATTAGGGTTTTTGCTATATATGTTCAATCCCAAGAAAAGGTGCGTGAATAATTTAATTTGTACACAAGGGTTTCTTGGGGTTGCCTGTGTTTGTACTGTTCAATATTCTTAAATTCTTTTACGTCTCCTAACATTAATTTTATTGATTTTTGTGAGTTAAATATTTATGTTGAAAATTTTAAGTTGGTTAGGGTTTCGAGTGTCAGGATACTTTTTTGCGTCTGTGTAGTTTCTCGGATTTCAAAATCATCGGGATTGCCATGATGATTGAGCCTTCAGGTTCCTTAAAACTGTGTCATAAGCCCCCAAATTCCTTAAAATTTTGGAAACAAATTTGGTATGCATATTGCACTTGCCTGTGCATGATCATACTGATCTTGTTTTACATCTGTTTGTTTGATTAGGGTTTCTGGAGTACCGTTCCGAGACTGGATGATCATAGTTGGGTAAGCATAAGCTTTTTACTTGAATATTCCTCCATTATGTATTTCGAATTATGTATTGTCTTGGCTAGGGTTTTTACGAAGTCGGTTTCTTCTGAAACTTGATTCATTACTGCATCCTAGTTTTTATCTCTTCAGTGTTTACTATGGCCTATGCCGGGCTGTCTCTTAAGCATCACAAGAAGAGGCAGAATCGGGTGGTTGGAGGAGATGAAGGGGCATATATATGAGATCCTCTATTTGTTACAAATTTTTACTGCATTAGATTATTATAATCACTACTTGGGCTGGAGACACATATACTGGACAAATCATAATTTGGTTGATAACAAGTTAGTTTTTTGCCCCTTCTCTTTAATTCAATTTTCTTATTGAGTTTTCTTGGAGTTGAATCTTTAATGTGGTCATTATTTATGACTGCAAATATCAAAAATATAAATCGAATTAAGGATTCATTCTGCCTAGTGCCACATAAGTACGTTTAAAATTATTGTAAAAACCAAATCATGGAATATCACATTAAAATTTTCTAGATATTGAAAAAGGGAAAAAAAAATCAGTCGACGATTACTCGAGTCGATGTTTGCTAACTGAAGGAGTATAGTAAGTGATCATAATTTGAAAATTGATTCGAACTGTACACAGTAAACAAAAGAATAGTAATATTGTCCTATTTAGAAGCTATGTCTGTATTAAGTATCTTACAAATCCTCTTCTGAGATCTCCTTATGGCTTGTGGCTTAAGCATAGGTATCACGAGAGCACGAGTGAGTGCCGGACCACTCTTGATCTGCTCAGCTACCCTTTTTGTTCTGTGTTCTTGTACTTTCTTGTGTTCTTTAATGGTTGATTTATTATTAAGGTGAGATCTAGATATGTTGATGATAATGAAAGGAAAAAAGTAATATATTTTTGTTCTCGGATGGATTATTCAGGTCCTTAGGTTGCTTGATTTGCAACCCAACAGACATGAAAGAAAATCAAGAAATAATTCTTGAGTAAGTCTAATTCATGCACATCTGTATATTTAGAAGACAAAGCGCTACATGATTTTAATACCACTAAACTGTAATTCGATTAACCTGATTAATGCTCTTTTGTTGTGGCTTGTAAACTTAAACTGATTAAAAAACCATTTAGTAGTAGTAAATTAGCTGTGTTATTGAAATATGTATTCAAATGCCTTATTAAGATAAGAAATTATTCATTCAAGTTTCAAATGAATTGGTAGATGAGGTAGACATGTTAGCCCCTCAATTTGGCTCATTTCTTTTTTGTGAATGTTGCATTTCTCTTTATTACATATACGTAGACATTTATCCTTTTGCATACAAATTACAGAAGTACATAAACATGTGACAAAGCTATCTTATGTAAGTAGTCTTTGTTGTTGAAGTGTCAGCCCTCACCATTGTAAGGAAGCTCAAAGTGGACAAGATTCTACACAGCTTTCATTTTCTCTGGATACTCAGACACGCAAAAATGTCATTAGTTTGATACTCCCAACTATATCCAGGCCATGCGTCTGTCATTTATTAGCAATAAACATGAGGTTTGATGTGTCCTTGTTTCATGCCAATTATGGAATAAATGGGAACTCGGAAATCGCTTGGGCTCCCTTGTTGAAACAGAATTTATATTGTAAAACGAGCTTCCTGAATGAATGAGAGAGATTTTAGTGTTGTAGAAAATTTTATATACCTATCTTTCATTTTTCTGCCTATTTTTTTCAATGGGAATGCAGGCTTAAATATTTTGTTTGCGTGATCTATTTTTCATGAGGAGAAAT
>CAODLS012521595.1:0-12167 GCA_948243855.1 Flueggea neowawraea
AATAATAATTAAATTTATTGTCAATTCAATATTTATAATGCTTATGATAAAATTATCCTATTATTATTGAAAAACTATCATTATTTAAAATAAATATCAGTTTTATTAATTCTGATAATCACAAGACTATGTAAATTCAGCACCTCCTTATAAGATCTTGGCTCCACCACTGGCTGTCATTCATTATACTGGCTAAAAAAACATTTCAGTTAACACAAATAGTATTTTAATAGTGAACAACATTCACGCTCTTAAACGGCTAGTTTTTTTTCATCAGTAATAAATCGATGTATTCAGCCACCAAAGTAGTGGTTAGACAAAATTCCACAAAGGAACCCACGCTGATTTAACTATCATCGCAGGCATGAATATAACTTTATGAGGAAAAGAGTACGTACAAAATCGGTTACAACGAGCTCTGATAGAAAATAATATCCGGACATCTATGCAAGTCGATATCGAAGTGAACAAAACGAAAAAATTAATACAACTAGCTTCTTCTTCTTCTTCTCCCCAAAACCTAAACCTTGTAAAAACAAATAACGACCAAGACAAGTAACTTGCTATGACATCGTGATGGTTTGACAAACGAAATGCCATCTTCCCGATAGAATTCCACATTGTTTAAGAACGTCAGCAATGTTGTGTTTAAATTTGTAGAATAATTTTCTGGTACCTTTTAGGATAGAAATAGACTTAAATTTTAAAATGGTATTGGAGTCATAAAATTAATTATATGTGTTTGTTGAATTGGTTGGTCATACTAATATATTTAGTCTAAATTTTCTTTCAAATGTTCCACATACATTTTTTTTATAAATGAAAATTTTATTTAAAAACATCAAGATGGTAAGTTAAACCCACTTAGAAAAACTACATTCATGATACTTTCGAACACTTAAGACTAATACATTGAGGAAGGAGACAAGCTTGTGCTATTAACCTACTCTAAGTTACTATAGAATGTGGACATCTTTATACATCGTCACAAGTAAGTGAAAAGGAATTATCTCTACACTTCATCCAATGCGACCTGGGTTATGGACTGATGAACTAAAATCCCCCTTGTCTCCCTCCTCTGCATTTTATTAGGTACTTGTATTTGAAATTACTATGCTCAATGCCTAAAATTATGACGTATATTCCTCTCCTTGGTTTTAATTATTTTGTTATCCATCCTCAATGTGTCTAAAATGCATGTAAGGCAAACAAATTAACAGATATCATACATATATATCTTTGAAACAACTGAGTGGGAAGCCTAAGTATTAAACCTAATAATATAATTACCAATAGATTTCAAACAACAAAATGAAACATTAATTAGATATTTTTTCAGTAAAATATAGTATCATTTTAATATAGTTCATGTTGCTCAATTAATTCACATCACTTTGAGAGACGCAAATTACAGTTCGAAGAAATTTTACCTATTAAAGAATGGGTTAATTACTATTACGTCCTGAGTTATACTGTAATATCTTATTTAGTCTCAATTTTGAAAAGTCTCCTATTATGTCTCTACTTGTACACAACGTTAGTCTAGAACATATATTTAACACCTAATTTGGGTATCACAGATTATGCACAGAATATTTATATGCAAACTTGAAGAAATATATACCAAAATTAAGTATTAAACATCTGTTTTGGGCTGACGTTACGTACAAACAAAGATGTAATAGAAATTTTTTTCAAAATTGAGGGACTAAATAAGAGATTATGGTATAATTCAGGGATGCAATAAGTAATTACTCCTTAAAGAATTAATATGTCGACATTTTTAACCATTCAACCTGTACTCCAACATGTTGAAACCTGTTGTCGCCTCAATTTTGCAACGCGAACAAAATGGATGGATAGAATGAAGTATGGATCACAAACACCTTGAATCACCTTTAATCCTGCAAGAGCAAAATCAAAGTGAGGCCGGTGATCCTCGAGGGACTCTTCAACGCTCAAATTAGTGTTTGGTTCAGTAGAACTTTAAGTGTAAAATATGGGTGTAGAGAATGTACATCTGAAATGTGGTGCAGACTCATATTTATAGAAAAACAGTAGGGATATAGGTGTAATTTCTGCAAATACTCTTGGAATATGACCTCTTTTGTGGGCTTTTGATCTTGTTTAATGATTTGGGCTAAATGGGTAAGCGTTCATATTACACCAATTACTCTCCACTCTTATTTTCGGGTGTCCCGAAGATACGAGTAGAATTTTTTTTTATGATTGAAATCCACTTTAGCGACCAACTTTCTTTTTTCCACTATAGGATTGTGGTATTTGGGACCATTCCTGGCCTATCCCTAACTTCAGGGACTATGCATAAAGTTCTTGAAATTTTAAAAGCCAATTGGGACCTTTAGGGGATAAATCCTTATGGAAGGGACTTTTTTAGCAGTTAAGGAGAAATCAGGGAGTAAAATGATGTTTGCTGCATGCACTGAGTCAACTCAACACTTGACTCGGGACTGTTTAATTTTGCTCCCTCCATCACGTTTTCTTTCCTTCTTTTTTATTCTTTCTTCTCTTCTTTTCTTTCTTATTTTATACATTTGATTATCCAAATTTACTTCTTAATTTAATCTAGATTTCCCATGATTGCCTTCCCAATTTTCCTTCCTGATTTTGTCTTCCAAATTTATTTGGATTTTATTCTCATACAAGCCTTGAACCCTAATGCTATATAATCTCTATTTTTTGGCTTCTCTTCAGTTCTGTTTTGTTGTCCATTGCCCTGGAATTTGTTCATATTCTTCCTTTTACTGAGTTCTCCAAGAGATATTTTCAAATGAAGGCTTGTTCCTCTTCATATGGCTTGAAGCATTTTCTTCCTCTTTCTTCTCCTTTTTATTTTTATTCTTTTATATGGCTAGAAATTGTATCTTTTTTTTTTGGCATGTTTGTGCTTTTTTTAATGGAGATTTGCAGGTTAATAATGAAGTTAGTGGTCAGCTCCCTGAATTGAAGAATTGAGAATGGTATTTTATGTATCCTTAAAGCCAACCGAGATAAAGGATACATAAAATTCATTCGAAATTTCAACAAAAATCTTAATTAGAAGAGTTGGTCGGTGCTTATTGCAAGTTCATGGAGGTGGAGGTTGGAGATGAACAAGAGAAATCCCCTGAACAAAATAATTGAGAATGACATTTTGTTGAGCCTTAAAGCCAACCGAATAAAGGCTTGACTAAATACCATTCGGAAGAAGAGCTAATATGCACATTGTCCTTGGTTGCAGATATGGGAACCGAGAATGGTATTTTGGTGGTCCTTAAAGTCAACCGAAATAAATGTCAAATAAAATACCATTTGGAATTATCTTTAAAAATTGCAGCTGGAAGAACTGATAGATGAGCCTGACTTTGTCGTTGGAGATCCTGGTTCAAATCCTCCTTTCACATTTTTTGCGGATTGAGTCAGAATATTACACTTAAATTTCACGGTTGGCTCTAGTGGTGATGCAGCATCATCCCACTTTTGGCGTCAAGGGTTCAAATCCCTTTGTCCTTAATTTTAGGTGAATTTTCCTCCAGATCAAGGACTAGACGACCGACCATCTATTTGGCCCGAATGACGCGTCGTTTGGTTAATCTTAGAACTTGATGAAAATAACCCAAAAGCATGGGTGTCACGGTTCGAGCCTGGGAGCTGTCGCAAGATAGATAAGAGAAGGAACCACCTAATCAAATCAACTTGATTGATGAGAAGTTGATTTAAATTCCAAGAAAAGCGAATGGCTTAACCTCACAAGCTCCTCCTCCTCCATTTTTTCGGTTCTTCTTCTTCTTTTCTCTTCTTCTTCTTCTTCTTTGTTTTTTTAAAAGCCTTTTCTTTCTCTTTCTCTTTCTTTTTTTTTTGAAATGGCTAGAAGTTATGTGTTGTCTTGCTATCTCTGTATGTTTTTCAGATGGTTTTGCAGGTTAATGATGGTGCCCGAAAAGTGTTGGGAGGAGAAGTTGAAGAGCTAAATGATGCGTTATTTTGCTGGAATTGCCAACCTAACTCGAGGTTAATAACCATCGATTTGACTTCTAATTCAATGATTCAAACAGTTGAGGCATTTGGTGTCTTTCATGGCTGGTGGTGATAAAACTGAATATCCAAACACTGTGTTATCTTGCCAGAACAACCCAACACAAGACTTAATAACCATAGATTTGGCTCTTAGACCAAATATTCCAATGGTTTAGACAATCAAAGCCTTTGATGTTGTTCTTGGAGATCCTTGCATATTTTTTGGGGAGTGACTTGCATAGTTCGGGAACCATTACACCCGACCCAGAGCATGGATTGCCTAGTTTGGAGCCCGCATTGCTTAGTTCAAAGTCTATCTTAGATGAATCGATTCCAACTTTGGATAAGGAATTGAGAGATTTTACTGAGTGCTAGATTAGTTTAGATGGATTTCTTTCAGTCTCTTCAAACTTTGAGCTTACTTCTTCAGATGATGCAGTCCCAGCTTCAGAGGACTTTTTTGTTGGAACTTAGTTGTTGGCTAGTCATTATGGATTCTTTTGTACTTGTTATTTAGTTCTTTTTCATGGTGTAGTCATTGATGTTTTGGTTTAGACTTGTTACTACTGCTCTCCAATCACTTAATCGAAATTTATTTTTTGCGTTGAGTGATTTTTCGATTTTAACAGTAATAATGATTTATTTTCACTCTGCTGGTGCATGTATTCTTCCTCTTCTTTAAGCTTTTTGTACGACTATGTTGTGATGTTCGACTTGATTGATTCACGATTATTTTTTGTGTGCGTTCACGACAATTCTTCGCTTGTCCCACGCCTGACGGTTTTTTCGTGTTCTTGTAATAAATCACGATAATTTTCCACGTGCGTTCGTGACAAGTTTTTGCTTATCACACGTCTTAACGGTTTTTTCGTGCTCTTGATAAATAATCACGATGATTTTCCGCTTGCGTTTGTGACAAGTTTTTACTTATCACACGTCTTAGCAGTTTTTTCATGCTCTTGATAAATAATCACGATAATTTTCTGCTTGCGTTCGTGACAAGTCTTTGCTTATCACACGTCTTAACGGTTTTTTTGCTGTTTGTATGCTTTTGTGATGAGTTTTTGGTTTCTTCCAAAGTTTCTACTACTCTTATGATTTAGCAAACAATCTTGGTGGTGGGAGTGGAGCCTATACTTTTATCATGTTCTAAGTATAGGTTTGGCTCATCAACTCCCTTCCTTTTGTGTATATATTTATTAATCTTGAGACTTCCTCCTCCGACCAATGTAGCGGGCAGTGTATATATGCGATCTCATAGTGTATACATAATGATAAAAGTGATGCATGAGTATATGAGATGAGACATGATGTATGCAAATGTAATGCTTATG
Organism: Flueggea neowawraea; assembly: GCA_948243855.1. NCBI lineage: Eukaryota > Viridiplantae > Streptophyta > Magnoliopsida > Malpighiales > Phyllanthaceae > Flueggea > Flueggea neowawraea. The sequence continues at coordinate 5,352 of CAODLS012521595.1, forward strand.
GTGAATAGTAAAGAAGGAGAAAGATTCACAATGGTTCGACCTTAAGGTCTACTTCAACAAATATTTCCCACTCCATTTGGCGATATAATTTGAGACCAAAACGACGAATTTTCTCTCTAAACACCATTTGGCAAGTGGAGGTAGTTCTGAAAGTTTTGAGATTGTTGTATTGACAATAGGGGTGTATGCCTTTGACAGTTATCACGTTTCTTTATTTTCTCTGAGGCACCTTCGTTCATTGTTGGCCAGAAAACCCTACTCGAAGTATCTTGCAAGTGCTCTAAATCCCGAGTGTTGTCCATAGATTCCCTTGTGTGTTGCTACCATTGACAACCTACGGACTCTCATCTTCTTGACTTCTATAGGGTTTGATAGAAGTTCCTCAGTCATCAGGTATTTCTTCATTAGGGCCTTCCAATCTTCCACTCCTTCTTTAGTGTCTAGAATCTCTATCTCCTCGATCGTGGTCTTTCAAGGACTTCAACCTTCACTGCTCGTGCCCTTGCTTCCTTTGAAGGAGCTTTCTCAAGTGTTGAGCTATAGTTGGCTCTCTTGCTACATACTCCTCTTAAAATTGTTGCATTACCAGTTGTGAGTCGCTGCGAGCCACCAATTTTTCTAGCTTGTACTAGACTTGCTAATTTCATTCCACCAACTAGACCTTCAATGTTGTTGGATCTTGGAAATAAAAATTTAATGGAGTATTCCAACACGTCTTCCCAATACTTCCTTTGGTTCATCTTCTTGTTTACTTCTTATTTGGTTCTTCTTGGTCATTTCTCTCCTTCCTTTTTTATTATCCCTCAAGCCAACTATCTTCATCATCTCTGCTTGCCCTATGTATTGGTTAGCACGAGTAAATAAGTCAGCCAATGATTTGGGCTAATCAAGAGACAAGGATTCTTGGAGCTGAATGGACTGAGTTCCCTAGAGTATTGTTGATACAGCAACACTTGGCTACAACTCGTGGATCTCCAGGGTTGCATTCCTAAACCGATCAATGAATTGCTTCAAGCTCTCCCATTCCTTTTGCCTTACACTTAGTAAGTAAGTAGCATCCTTCTTCCTCTTGGTGTTGATGATGAAGGTGTTAATGAAGTCCTTCTTCAGTTGGTTGAAATAGGAGATGGAGGCCTCATTCAATGCATAGAACCAGTCGCGAGCTACATCTTTTAGTGTGATAGAGGATGCTCGGCACATGATTGCATCCTTCTAACCATGTATAAGCATGATGAACTTATAGTTCTGTATGTGCTCACGCGGGTCTTCTTTCCTGTGAAGGTGGGGAGCTGAGGCATCCTGAACTTAGGGGGAGGGGTTTTCCCATAATTTCCTTGGTGAAAGGGATTATTCCTTCCTGTTGTTTCTCCTCCGTAGGTACCAACTTCTTCTGTTCTAGGATTCCTTCAAGTATTTTTTGTATGTCACTCATATCCTTCGTACTTAGTATAGACTGGTTTTCTAACTCCGCCTTCCTAGTATGAGCTCTAGGAACCTCCTTATAGGTGTTCTCCACCACTTCTTTGGTATTGTTCCTTCTCTCTCCAGGGGTCAAACATTCCTTCTTCTTGGATATAAACTTTATGCCTCTCTTCATGAAGTTGGGGGCGAAAGCTAAGCCCTCGGTACCCAGGAATGGTGGAGGGGGCGGAGGTTCAAAGGTTGTTCTTCCACCGGGGCCCTTTGCCTTTCAGTAGCACCCTCATTCTCAATAAGTGCACGACCAGGTGGAGGGATGTTGGCCTGAGAAGTTTTGTCCTTGAGCATAGTCGTTATCTCCTTTAGCATTCTCCTATTTTCCTCATTTTCCTTCTTTAATGCCTCATAGTCACTGAGTGGAACCGTTGGGTTGTTGATTCCTGAAGCACCTGCTCTGGCGAGGATTCCTCAGGATCCTTGGGGATTCAAGGACTATTGATGTCTTAAGCATCTTCATGGTCATTGTGGCTAGCGACTTGGGATCTAGTCCTTACCATGTTGGGTGTAAAAGAACTGGAGTAACCCTAAAGAAGGTTCTGATGAGTGCTCTGGAGTAGGTGTTAAATAGTTTTTCGAGGTGATTTCTGAGAGGTTCTCCGAGACAAATGGCTCCCAGGAATGACTTCGGGCAAGGCTCTAGAGAAAATTCCGAAACTGCTACGAATAAGATTCCTAAGAATTTCTCCTAGAGTTTCTCAAAAATAAATTTTTCAAGACCTCCTGATGATGGAAAAGATCAAACTCTGAAATTATTGAAATGGAAAAGAACTTTGGAAGAAATCAAAGACAAAAGGCTATGAACGGTTGAAAACACAACTTTTTGCTCGATTTATCCACAAACAGCGTCAATTGTTGTTGCCTCAATTCCGCAATGCGAACAAAATGGATGGATAGAATTAAGTATGGATCACGAACACCTTGAATCACCTTTAATCCTGCAAGAGCAAAATCAAAGTGAGGCCGGTTGATTCTCAAGGGACTCTCCGACGCTCAAGTTAGTGTTTAGTTCGTCAGAACTTTAAGTGTAAAATATGGGTGCAGAGAATGTACCCCTGAAATGTCGTGCAAAATCCTATTTATAAAAAAAAATAGTTGGGATATATGTGTAATTTCTATAAATACTCTTGGAATAAGACCTCTTTTGTGGGTTTTTAATATTGTTTAATGAGTTAGCCTAAATAGACCCGAATTCATATTACACAAAAACCAAAGGCATACTATCATATATGAAAATGGTGTTCTATTTTTTAGGATGGTTTGATTGTAAAGGGAAAAACCTTAATTAGCAATGGCAAGAGGGGGCATGCAGGGTGTAGGCAACTCTGACAGATTTTCAAAATGCCTGTCCCTGAAAGTACGAAAGAAATGGGGACAAAAGAAACTTCTGGGATGACTGTACTTTGCTAATGAAAATTCAAAAAAGGAAACCCGAATTCACAAAATCTAAAACAGAATCCAAAGTGCCTTGTAATTAGAGCTCAAATCATATGATTATTTTTCTTTTAAACTACTTAGCCTCAAAGACTGCGCCTTGAATCTCATCATATATACACTCATTACTCTTATAATTAATTAATTAACCATTGATTAGAATGTGAATGTGCCATTAACTTTTAAGGCAACAGCAGCACAGACAGACTCGTCTTCAAGTGCTGAAGTAGTACTTTGGGTAGAGAGCACTGCTCATAAAGATAGAAGCTTCCTCGATATGTGCAGTCGTGGGAGTGCGTTGTATTCTTCCTCTACTTTAGGCTTTATTAGCTTTTCTTCTTTCTCTGTGTCTGTGACTGTGAGAGAGAGAGCTTTCTTGACAACTTGCGGTGCTTTTATTTTTTTTTTCTGCAAGCCACTACTCATCACACCTCCAACACATATACACACCCTCCTCTTCTTTTGCTCCTCCCTTTTTTTCACAGCAAATTAAATCTCTATCTGCATGGACGATCTAGCTTAGCTAGTAGCTAGCTACCTTAATATCTATTGAATGATTAATTGATATAAAATTGAATCACAGTTGCAATATTAATTAATTTTAATTAAACACATCTGAAGTATGTGACGTTGCAAAGTGAATTGGATTGTCATAATCAGAAGTAAAATCAACGAATACACTTGTATATATTTAGTGATATTAATTAGTAGAATTGCGTTTCGATAGGCAGTCAGAAATGAAAAAATATCAACAACCAAAATGTAGTGATGAATGCTTTGTTGCATGTATGTGTTATCTTTTGTTTGATAGCAAAAGAAATGCGTGGGAGTGTAAAAATGAAAATGGAGGGAGTAGTAAGAAGAAAAAAGGAGTTGCATGAAAGATAGATACCCTCTATCGGTTTCTCAGGCTCATTTTTGTTGGGACATATTTTATTCTTCCATTCAACCAAAAGGAGTCTCTCTTCTGTTCATGATCTCTTCCTTCACTCTGGACCATATGCCTATTCCATCCTTCATCCTTTTTTTTCTCGGCATACTCTTTCTTTTGTCTGCTTCCGGGAACCCTAAAATGTTTTCCCTTCATATGGGAGAGTATTTTCTGCTCATTCTCCCAATGATTGTTCCAATGCTAGGAATAACTAATTAACTTACATCAACTAACTCATCAAAAGCAAACATCTCATAAAACTTTTCTTGTAATTATTACCAACAAGATGACCCACTTATATCGACACTGTAATTTGGTATAATATTTAGTAATGTGTAGAATGCTCAATTATTATTATTTTTTCCAACCGTAAAAGGACCTTTATCACTTAGTATAGTTTTTTCTAATTTTTATGCATGGAAAAATTATAAAAAAACTAATTAACCAAATCAATTATTTATGTTCTTTCCTTCTTTGTTTCCCTCCCCTTTTTCTAGTTTATTTTTTTCAAGGAATAAGTAGTTAGTAACTATCCGTCCTTTTTTTTCCTAGTCCAAAGCTGGTAACTACCTAAGAATCCTTGCTTATGTTGAAATAACATTTTCTATCAATTGTCCTCCTTCTCATTTAAATTTCTAATTTTTGCAATATGGTTATGATTGTATCATAACGGAGTTATCAAAATTCTGATTCGCAAAATTAGGAAAGGTTGTGATTATGTTCCATTCAAAACGTGAGAGCTTATCTTGAAATTTTCCTTTTGAAATTGAACAATATATTTTATGAGTACTATTATGGAACTTCAACATGGTGAAAACAAAAGTAACAAGATAATTCTCATGCACTCATAAGTTTCCTTCAATATGAAGGGGCAAAAACCATGATAATTGTCAAGAACTGTAATTCACTAAGAAAAATTTTATGGGAACCACCTATCAAAAAAATTATTAAGAAATTTAAGTCGGTGGATGAGATCCAAAACTAAAATCACATCCCATTGCAGTGATATATATTTGCATTTCCATTTCCATTTCCATACCATCTTTATAAGAATAAACAAAAACATTCACCAATTAAATTGATAAGCACAATGATCGAGGAAGATAATGATCAAGTACAAAATGTACCTTTGAGTTGAGTTAATGCCACTAGTTCGTTTGCCATATCCATATATGGCATTATGTCACATTCGAGTAGAAACCCTAATATAATAATAAATTTCTAATTCTCAAAAAAAAAAGCCCTAGATTTGGTACATGATTAAATAACATCAAGTGATCATGATCGTGACTCACATATATCTAGCTAGTAAATTCCTCAGCTTCATCCAAATGGGGAGTTTCGTCCATGTGGCATGTTACCACTACTCACCATTGGACTCATCCTCTCGGAAATTCTTCTTGGCGATGGCCTTTCAAGCTTTTTACTGCCTTGATCAAATTTCTTGTCACTCAATGCATCACCTTGAAGCACCGGCTTTGTTTCGTAGAGTTCCGCAATCGAATTCAAATCGGTACTTCTATCCATTGATGGTGGTGCAATCTGAATTTGATCAGCACCTTTAAAAGGATCATCCTGAGGTCCAAGACATGACGACGGTGCCGAACCCAAATCTTGCAACCTAAGATCATCTGACCAAATCGAAGGGCTTTTTCCACTTCCTCCACTGTAAGGATTAGGCCTCTTTTTTCCCAAACAAATGTCGTTGTTGCTTGGCATGAAGCCATCAAGAGATGGCCTATCCATGTTGTGTTGAAGATCAAGTTGGTCAGTTGGTCCATAAATGTTGAGGTCTTGAAATTGTGGGAAATTGAGATGACCAAATTCCTTCATTGTCCCCATATGACCAGTAAGTACATCTGGATTTCCAATTCCCTTGTAGCTACCCGACGCAATGTTCTCGCCAGCAAGAGTCTGACAAGCTTTCTCCAGCATGCTTTGCATGTACTTCCCTTGAGCCTCAATCCTTAATTGGAGGTGTCTTTGCACCTGCATGAGTATGCATGTGTGCTTCAGTCTCTTAGTAATTCTGTCGGTAATTGTCTGATTTCTTATAGTAATATTGGATTTTTACTAGATAAAAAGAATAAGTATATTGAATGTTTGAATCTCCTTTGTTAGGAGGCTTGGCGGTGGAATGATCTCTACTAACCTCCAATTGTTCATGCAATCTTCTCTGCACCTCCATTTGCATCCTAGTCGGATCAACCATATGTGAGTTACTGTTATATACAGTTTCACAGATATATTCCCACAAGAAAATGCACGCCAAACACCCACACCAAACAAGAAGAAAGAAGATAGAAAAGGAAATTTAGGCCATTCTTAAATTCTTGCTATGTTTTTTAAAAATATAAATTGATAAATAATTAATTTTTGAAAGGCTATTGCTAAAAATCATTAAATTGTTTTATTGAATCATCATGAAAGAAAATTTAAATGTGATGCTTACTCATTCATACTACGGCCTAGCATACCAGAAGAAGATGGTACATTTCGCTGAAGATCGAGAGCAGAAGCTGCATGCAAATACAACATGAATATATATATATATATAAATTACTTGGTCAAATTAAAAAAAATATCTGTTGATTGCATGAAATATTAAATACATGGGACCAAACATGATAGGAAAAATAATTAAAGAAAAAAAAAAGATTGGAATAAACTGGAAAAAAAAAAAAAAGAGGAGAGTCACCTCGCTTACCATCCTTAATTGAGCCATGATCATTGAAATCCTTGTGAGGTTGCTTTCCAAGTCTAAATTTCTAAAACAATATCAAGAAAAGAAGAAAAAATTAAAGATGAAAATAAAAAGACAATTAAACAAAATCAAGGGGACCTAGCTATGTCAAGAACGTCATAAAAGTGTTTAGTTAATATGAACAAAAGCAAAAGAAACATTAAAATGAAAAATAAAACAAAAAACAATCTCGTAAGTACAAGATTTGCATGTTCAGACCTGAAGATGGCTT
>CAODLS012521929.1:0-11429 GCA_948243855.1 Flueggea neowawraea
TGGTACGATAAATAGGTTGTTGCAGAGAAGAAATGGAGGGAAGTAGGTGCTGTGTTTAGGTTTTCCCCAACAACAACCAGCGCTTCTTTTGTGTTGAGAAAACACTACTTCAGTCTCCTTTACCATTATGAACAAGTTCACTTCTTCGGCTTCCAGGGTCCACTTCGTACTCCAACAGGTAACCCTCTCCTTTTTCTTTTCCTAGTTTTGCAATTTTTATTGCTTCTTTCTTTCTTTCTTTCTTTTTTGTCTTCAACAAAATCCATTACTAATTAATTTGGCTAAGGTTTGCTTTACTGCAGATACATTTGCTGTAAGCAGCACGAGACCGGAATTGGCCATTGTGGAATATTCCCCTAAACCGATAAGAGATAATTCTGGTCCTCTTATTGACGGTTGGTTTATTTGTTTTTCCCGATCTCCATATTTGTTTGCTCATATGAAAAATGTTAAAAGAGGATAAAGAGGAGCTTCAATTGCACACCACAAGTGTTTCATCAATTTTTTGTTCCATAACCTTACTTTCAATTCATGAGCTAGTTAATGAGTTTGTTGCTAGATGTGTCGAATTTACAGTTTTGGGCAAAGCATATTGATTTTGATATGGTAGATAAGGGGATACTTTAGAGATTTCTGCATCTTTCTTGTCCTGTGGTCCCACTACATTTGTCCTATAATTTTGGGTATGTTTATATGGTCTATTTCAACTTTATATGGTTTTTCTTGTGTTTCTGTTCCTTTGGAATTGGAGGAGGTCTCTTCATCTCAGGTCATATTTTTGTTTCCAAACGGTAACTTTAGAAGAGTGGACAGGATTATTTACATGGCACTTAAGTTGACTTTGCCTAAAAATTCATTAAGCACTGTATTAATCATCAGAAATTTCTCATAGTTATCTAAAATTCTTAAGTTGGCATGAAATTTCATATATAGCTACTGGGTTTGAACTTACAAACAATTTTCTTTTTCTCTTCTGTTTTAGCCATTGGAACAATTGAAGGGAAATTTGACTGTGGTTATCTAGTGTCTGTACGGGTGGGTTCAGAGGTTCTCCATGGAATACTTTACCATCCAGACCAGCGAGTGCCGTCTGCCACCGGTGCCAATGACAATACTGCCATTGTTCCATACACTTCTAACAAGAGAGCTCGGCGTTCCTGTCGTAGAAGAAGAAACCGAAGATCTGGGGATCCTAGCTCTCCAAAACCAAACAGGAGTGGTTACAACTTTTTCTTTGCCGAAAAGCATTATAAGCTCAAATCTCTTTATCCGAATAGAGAAAGGGAATTTACCAAAATCATTGGCCACTCCTGGAGCAATCTAAGCCCAGAGGAAAAGAAGGTATCACTTTAGCTTACTTTTTACTTCATTGTTTTCCTGTTTGTATCTTTTTCTTAACCTTAATTTTATGGCATCCTTGTTTATCTTCATAATTGACCTGTTCTCGATTCAATCTTTCAGGTTTACGAGAACATAGGACTGAAAGACAAAGAAAGATACAAGAGAGAATTGAAAGAGTACAAAGAGAGATTGAAGCTTAGGCAGACAATGGAACTTCAGTGAACTAAACCTCAAATCTGAATAGAACTAAAAAAAAAGTAGGTTTTTAAGAATCAGGAGGAATTCTTGACTGTATAAATCTATATATAAATGTGGACAGATAAAATGGGCTGGGATCTTGGCAACAGTGCTTTTATTCGTTGATGTGTTGTTGAAGAACCCGTCCTAGTTTACAGGATTGATATCGGCGACCACACCAGACCTTTGCATGCAAGAAGATGTTGTGAAACACGACTGGTCGTATATAAATGAAGATATTGACATTTTAACGTATGGCCAGTCGTCCGCCTGGTTCGGGGAAACGGTAGTTTGTTCCACCGTTGTTCTGCAACTGAATGCAGAGGACTGCAAAACATAAGTCTTTGCAGTCTGCAAGGAATACTTTAGTGGAGTGGTCATCCGGAAGAACAACATTAAAAGGATATTGATCATTTGGAGTTGTTAGTGGAGGGTCCTATTTGAATTCGGGGTTTGAAGTTGGTGTTTTTGAAGCCCCTTCACTAAAAGCTCCAAAGGGTTGAAACACAGCGCAACGCTCCATAGGCCGCTCTCATTCAATCGGGCCTTATATTATGGGTGAAGAGAATTTTAGGTATATAAATTAAAATACTCAAATTTGATGCATTGTTAAACTTTCTCGACACTTCGAAGAATTTGCCAACGCATAAGCAAATTCTATTTTCAGTATATTGATTGTGGATTTTCAGTAAATTTTCGTTATATTTTATAAGACGTGACCTAAGAGGTTGATTTATCAGCCAATGGAACCTTGAACAGGCACATTCCACGCAATAGACACGTGTCCTTTTGTTGGTAGTTTCAATTTGTAGACAAGCACCAAAAATACAAATCCATGTGCAATTGACAGCTCACGGTTTCATAATCAAAAAGTGCCAACCACATATATGGTGAGATAAAAAGAGCATTTCTTACAATTGTACTACAATTATAAATAAATTCATTCCATTCCATTCAAACTCAACTATTACCATTTTGATTTCTTGTTTTTCAAGTAAACGCATGTTCATAAGACGACCAAAATCAAAAAGAAGTACCATAGAAATCAGAGTCCAGAGTTGCCAGCCTCCATTACAGCTCGCCTTATTCGTTCCGTGGCAATGGTTCCGTTCGTCCGTCCTCAAAACCGCGGTAGCAGGTTCCTTTCTTTTATTCTGTTGCAACTTGCACATTAACCTCTTTGAAGCTAAAGATGTCTCCTCCACTCGCTTGATCCTTGATGAAAATAAGGCTACATCGCGGCAATGCAGATTGGTTGCGATTCCGGCAAGAAATACAAATCCAAAATCGGTGCAGGTTTACGTTGGATACCAGCTTCTTCAATCTGGGCATAGCTATTTGGACGTCAGGTACAACCCAGTTTTCACACTTCGGGTTTCGATTTATGAGTATAGCACTTTAAATTACGGAGCGGCCTTCATCATAGTTGACCGACTTATCTGTGTTTTCTAGAACTCCTGAAGAATTCAATGCAGGACATACTTCCGTGGCTATGAACATTCCCTACGTGTTTCGGGATGGAGCAGGTAACTATCAAGAAATAGATCCACTAATCCCCAAACTTGAATAATCTGATAGAAAAGCAAGGTTTTTCTTTTTTTCAAATGCTTTTTCATGCTGAGCTCGTATCTACTGATCTCCTCTTTCTGTTTTAGGAATGTTCAAGAATTCCAAATTTTGGAGATAGTATTGGCACATTTCCAAAATGAAGACAAGCTTCTTGTTGTAAATCCTCAATATCAAGTCATAATCAAACTACTGCTAGCTCTAAACTTAATTGTTTAAAGGGGTTTTCTGTGTACAGGGATGTCAGACCGGGAGGAGGTCACTCATTGCTGCCACTGATCTGCAATCTGCAGTAAGTTAGAGATTGTCAAATTCCATAAGTTTCGCTTCACCTTTCCATTAGTTCTCCAGTCGCTTTTCTCGTACTGAGCCACATTTTCAGAATGAATGATAGCACAAATGTGACCTCCACAGGGTTTTACCAATGTAACTGATGTTGCTGGTGGATATTCTGCATGGAAAGGAAGTGGACTCCCTGTAGTGTAGCCAAATCAATGCTCTGCGTGCAGTTAATGGAAGACTTCACGCATATGAAAGAATAATCTCAATTGTCAGTAAAACTTTGTCACAAACTCCCTATAAGACAAAGCGAAATCAAATTGATCGATTCTTTTTATGTACTTTCATGAATTGGTGCATTCAACGGAATGTATACCAATGAGTTTGATCTGTAATAAGGTTCTTTTTCTACCTTTCTTTTTTTAAATAAAAAAACTGAATTTCAAAATTATAAATTCTACAAGTATAAAGAGTGGTAGAAGGGTACACCATGGAATCGATGCAGGAAAAATCTTAATCTACAAGTTGGAAAATGAAGGAAGAAAAGATAGAAGGTAGGCATCAATCTATACCCATTATTCCATATATAAATAGAATTCTTCACAATTTTCTCCCTCAATAATTATGCATGTAATTGATAAGAAAGATAGAGAAGAATGACACATTTTACGTTGTAATAGCACGCTGAAAGTTTTGGCTTCACCAACCAGAACTCGGCATACACAGCAGCATTGTCAGGACACAATATGATAGCAGGAAAAAGGCTTTTTCTGGGAGCTTGAGATGGAACAATATGTAATTAGTCCTTATGCACCTTGTTGAGGCCATGAAAGAATCGATGCTTTCTCCTCCTTGAATGCCTTTGAGAACCCTTCGATGCGATATAGGGAACAAAATGCACCTACAGAGGGACAATAATTACTCAAGTGAGACACACACAGATAACTTCAACGTTCATCTAATAGTATCAAGACCAGAAAACACAATTCATTTTGAACCAAAAATAAAGCACTCAGTATTGGAAGTCCCCAAAATGTACAAATAATTCCACCAGGCTTTGCATTAGAATCCATTAAACCAGAAGGGCTTATGAACCATGTCCCCAAAATGTACAAAAGATTCCACCAGGCTCCTTGCTAGCTCATGGTCATGAATGTTCACATTGAAGGTAATGGATTCATAATTTGAAATGATTTGCATTCATAGAAGCATCAAATTTGTGCATATTGAATTAATGAAATGATGTTAGATTTGTTAAGAAAAATAATTAGAATCAGGCAAATGAACAGCAGCTGCAATCAGTAAAGCGTAGTTTCTAATTGCAAAAACCTGAGAATTATTGCGCATGCCAAATTCCTGAAGTTGTGAGCTCTCATCCAGAAGCTTCTGATTATGGTACGATAGAGCAAAATTCGACCACACGTGCTTCCTGGAAAACCAAAAATCTCACCAGTCAATTTGCAATGCAACATAAGATATGAAGTAGGTAAGCTTACCATGAAATATGACGGTGACCCATCTTAGATTGCTCCATTTCATTCACTTTCTTCTTGATTGCAAGCTTCAAGTCCTTGACAGTGGCTGAATTCGTCACCGCCATATCTTCGCTCAAACCGACAGAAGAGAACTTAATTACACTCTTTAAATACTAGCAATCACAAAGTAGCATATAAAGTGTTCGAGAAAATGCTAAAAAGGAGGCGGTACCAAAGGAGGAACCATCGAGTTTGAGGACGGAGATGCGCATGGCACTGCCCAATTCAAGGCTGAGGAGAGTATCAACATCCAATAAAGTGGTTTTTTTGGGGACATCGGCGAGTATGGACTGCAATTTAGCCTTCTTTACGTTACTACTATTGTATCCTACAATTTCATATTCTCCCTTAGAGCTCGACTCTATCATTCTATCGATGGCTATCAACTCAACCGTTGTCGGACATGCATCGTTAACCGTTGCAGCATACTACAGTAAGAGCAGCTTTCGGAACGACGACGTATTTAAGAGACATCTCATTGAAGCCATTACCATGGGGTCCATAGATCTGCTTGTTAGCCTTTTGCAGGTTAGCTATGGCCTATGGGCTACTTTTGTTTGAAGCCCAATATAACTTGTTTAATGGGGTAAGTCGGATAATATTAGAGTTAATTATGTTAAGTATCCTGAATAAACTACTGAATTTGATAAATAAATTCACATAATTTTAATTTTTACAAATAAAAATATGCTCAAATTTTTATTAAAAAATGTCACTTTTTGAAACTTATTTTCAAAAATGTTAGGTCTAAATTTTTAGAGATATTTAGAGACTCTCTGAATTGCCCTTATATAAAAAAATAATTATTTGTTAATTGTATTATGTAGATTTTTCAAAACTTTTTGAATTGCGCTTATATGAAAAACAGAGATATCAGCTTAATTGAAAACTTTTGAAGACTTTATACATCTGGCATTTTTTAGAGTAGTTTGAAACATATTTTTATTTTTAGTAACATATTTGGACTGAGTCTAAAAATTAATTTTTATATTTAATTTCAATATAATTGTGTGATTTTTTCATAATATTATCTGAATTATGAGATTATTCAACTAAAGATAGGTGAGACAAAGATTAAATTAATTAATCTTATTGATTGAACCATAGTACCGGCCCTTTCTCAACATTCCAAACACATTGATGATAGTGCTAATTGCAAATAAACACATCTTAAATTCCAGTTCTGATTCATCATAAGTGGGACCTCAGTAACAGATTCACAAATTTCACAACCAAAGGAGCAAAGATAAATGCTGACACCAATTACCGAAGTTTGGTTGACATACTCACTCGAATACTGAAAATCAACCAAACAGAAACTGCAGTGAAGATCAAGTACCAACTGAATGAAGAATTACAACCAACCCAAATTGATGAAAGCATATAATTCTACATCGACATGAAGAAAAATGCCAATGATGTGATAAAGTATCCTCTATTATTCTTTATGTGTGTGCGCGTTTAATACATTTTCATATGTTAGGTTGAGGCTTAACAAAAATAAAAAGAAAGTGTCCCATGTGTATTACTACACAGCAAAAGCAAATTCAAGTCATGGTACCACTACCTACATTAGTGGCTATGAATTTACGAAGAACGGCAAGTAAATCAAAATCAATAATTGCAGACAACCAATCAGTAGATTCAGAAAATTCAGAAGTAATTACTGACATTGTTGATTACAAGCATCACCTTTGATTCTTTAACAGCTAACTCAACATCAATGTAATCATCGTCAAACTAGAAAACCAAAAATTATTAATAAGCAAAACTTTTAAAAATGGGAAAGATATAAAAAGAAAAGTAGAAAGCTACTAAAACAACCTCATCATCTAATTCATTAGAGATTAGAAGCTCCAACGTCAGCTTGTAATTCAGCCAATTGCTCAGGAGCTTAAATCAAATGTATTGAAAACAAATAGGCAATATACAGTAAAGAAGTAACACAATTTAAGCTGCTTGAATTTTTAAAAAACAAAAAACAGACAAAAAAACTAAAAGTGAATTTAAAAACAACAAACAAATAACAAGGTAAATTGAAACAGGATAACAAGGAAACTTACAAAACTGCGAAGATATTAAATCAAGAAACATTCTCAATACCACCAACCCCAATAATTTTATCCAAGCGATTAGTAAAACCAAAAGGAAGGGAAATTAAGAACATAATCCCAAAAAACAACTAAAATTAAACTAAAGTGAACATCTGAAACGTATGCTAATCTTATCATCTAAATTCCCCAAAGTATTAGAAGCACCACCATTCACTGGAGATCCAGTTTTAGTTGATTCAAATCTACTCACGACTAGACTCAACTTACTGATATGAGATTCACTTATACTCATCGCTTTCCTCTCAACCGCTGAAGTTTGTCTTACCATCGTCATCAATTGAGCTTTGTCCCACCACTATTCAAATTTACTTGCAGAGTGGTTTTGATATCATAATTATCTCATCCTGGCATAAGCATGTGATTGCTTTAAGTGACATCTGATGTGATATTCACCTATACTCAGTGTCTTCTCTCAACTGTTGAAGTTTGTTCCACCATCTCCATTAGTTGATTATCGTTTCACTGCCGTTCAAGTTTGCAATCGGAGTTACTCTGATACTATAATTATCATGACCTAGTATAAACACGCAATTGTCCTTAAACAATATCTGACAACTAATGAATTTACAAACACTAAATTCAAAAGTTTAAATTTAGTTACTTAAGTAGTCAAATTTTTATATTTATGAACTTTTCTATCCATATAATGTGGGATTAGACACTTATATAATATGATATTAGACAATTGCTGCAGAGTAGATAGTTTGATCTATTAGTTTGAGTTGTCTGGTTAAGTAGAATGTTATAGATAGAAGACAATCTCGAAATGAACGGAAAAGAATAAAAACAAGGCGAAACCTGTTCGAAACAAATACTTGTATAATGACGTAGATAAAACGAGACGAGGCATGTTCAATTAGAAAGAGGCGTAAAATAAAAATTGAAATATAGCGATCGTGAAGACAAAAGTGTAATTCAAAATGAAGATCATCAATTCAATTTCAATTGCTAATGATGTTAAGCAAGAAAATCCACACAAAAAGGCAACAAAAACACTAGATAAATCCCCCTGAAGTCAAAAGATACAGCAGTACTCTGTTTATTGCAGATTGAAGAAAGGATACAAGAAAAAGCCGCCGTGACAAAATGAAGATCATCAATTCAATTTCAAAATTTCTGCTTCTGCATTTCAACCACCTTCTCCCAGGAGTCCATGCCTGAAATCTCACTCCACCAACTCCCCACATTCTTCCTGGAAGTGAAGAGCTCTCCCTTGTCGGTAGCATTGACCAAATAATGAGCATTAGGCAAGTGGGAAAGATCAGCCATGGAGAACTCATCGCCAGCCAAGAACCTGCTCTCTCCAAGCCTCTTATCATAAACATCAAGCACCTTTTTCCAGCTTCTCCTGGTTCTGTTTAATCACGCCTTCGTCTTGAGGGATTTTTATTCTGGGTGCGAATGCCAGCGGATACACCAGTTGCCCACCGGGGGGGTGAAATGTCTGTCCTTCCGTCTCCAGCCATTGCTCTATAGAAGCTTTGACCAGTGGGTTTGTCCCATATAAACCCTTGTTTCCCTTCCCTGCATGCTTCTCACATATGTACCGACATATTGCTCTCGATTCTAGTCCCAAACACACATAAAACGCAAAGTTTTAAGGGACAATTGAAGAAAAATCTGATCAAATTTAGTATGTAAAAGAGAATAGATCTATTTTACCGAAGAGAGCGATGCCCTCGTCTTGAAAAGCAGGAACTTGACCGAAAGGCTGTCAGGGTCAAAGAACTGATGTGGGTTTGCGTGGGAGACAGAAATTAAAGAGAAAAAATGCTGATTTGAGCGAAGAGAGTACCTGAATCTTGAGATACTAAGGCTTCTTGTGTTCGCCTTTGGACATGTCGATCGGGATGAGCTGAAAGTCAACATCTTTCTCAAGCAGACAAGCTAAGACTCTCGAAACTGCAGTGGACAACGCCGGTCCGTACACCTTCACCGGAGCTGCCAGTTAGATTTATCAGATGATTTCAGCTCTTCTTTTCTATCTACCAAGATTACCACACAGAAATGACCATACTCTGTCACTTTCTCTTCACTTAAAGCGGATGCCAATTGGGTCCACCTAAGCGAAAATTAATCTCTTGTAAATAAAATATGAGTTATAAAATATCACAATAAAAGGTAAACAAATCGATGCGCTTATTGGTCCACAAGCAAGCAGGGAGGGTCCTTTTAGAAAATTTGATAGCTCCTCTCATTCTTAAATACTTTGATGTAGTACTAAGGGGTCATTTGGCTTAAAAGTGCATAAGAATCGAAAATTAAAATTAAAAATAGAATAAATTATATAGAGAATGAGAATGACATATATTAAAATCAATCATAACATTTTACATATATATAATAAAAAAATATCTATAATATGTATATATATTAAATTATAATATATAGTATAAACTCAAATTTTACCAAAAGTAATTGATAAGAAAATATATATCAATACATAAAAGAAGTAATGAGAACATATAAAAAGTTTATCTAGTTTAGGTAAAGATTGGATAATTTGTGAGTTGGTCTAAGTTTTTTTATATTGAATTTAGATTATTTTTTAGTTTTTATATCATTTAAATTAAATTAATAATTATTATATAAAATTAAAAAAAAATATTATAAATTATTTGTTAATGATTATTTTTAAAAATAGCTCATTTCAACTTATATAGATGACAAAGATGAAAAATAAAAAAAATAAAAGATATGATAAAATACATACTTTTAAAATTGATTATAGGATAATGTTAATCTGATTAATATGGGTCATGTTAACCAGATTACGGGGTTAAGAGTAATCTCATTCCCTAACAGGATGAAAATGATAATGAATTTTTTAGTGAACCAAACACAAATATTAGATTTTAATTCTCATTCTCATCTTCATGCGGAAATTGTGAACCAAACGGCTCCTAAGATTTTCATAGTCATAATTTTTCTATTAATAATTTTTTTTACCACTATTGATTTTGAGGTTTGTTTAGTAGAGTTGGGAGTAAGTAATGTCACTAACATAACTAAATTGGTGAATAAGTAAGTGAATCTTTTTAGTTAAAAAAATATCAAATAATTAAAGGTTAGAATAAATGACATATTTTTTTTAAGAAATATATAAATACATAAATTAGAAAAGTTGCTTCTACATAAAAGTGGGCTTTCGTTATTTATAATGTCAAAATGTATGTTTCACGTTTCGTTTCTGTATTCTCAACCACCGACAGTCCGTCCACAAGCCGTTAACTGTATTGAAATTTATCCAAAAGAAAAAAGAAAAGAAAAGAGAAATGTTTCTCAAACATGAATACATCAATTTGATTTATTTCTTGGTGTATGGTCATATATAAGTTGATCAGTCCCATCCTCTTCTGGGAAATTGGGTTAATGCATTTTGTAATTCAGTGCTAATCTAATGGCTTAATCCTTCTTTTGCAGAACTAATTAGTTGGCACAAGTCCTCCAGTTGGAAGGAAGCCTATCCGAGACAATAGGAGGCAAGTTTCTGAGATTGACATCAAGCGGAAGCATACGATACTCAATGTCAAGTTCTTTGAACACTTTGATCATCTCTTCCACCACAAGATCTCTCTTTACCCATCTCTCCCTCATTTCTTGATAGTTCATTCTGTGTTTGAGCCACACTGAAATCTTGATTCTGTTCATGTCTTATATGTCTGTCACTACCACCAATGGAGCTGAGTGCCAGTGTTCCCCGTTGGCTTCAACATACCTGCAATTACAGCCCTAGTCAATGCTGCTAATTTGAGTTTCTAAGTGCATATGACTTTATCCAGATTCAGGGCCTTAAAACTTTTAGATGGAATAATCCATGATATCATATCAGAGAAGAATGTGACTATACTCAGCACTTAGTTGGAATGCTTCATGATAAAGTTGGCATTCAGTTATCTTAATTATTGCAGCTGAATAATGCTTACCCTTTTATTCTCTCTTTCATGAGAGTAATCTTCTCCATTGGAGTAGATATGTGAACACAGAAATCAAATCCCTCTACCATATCAGGACTGCGATAGAAGTTACCAATGGGCTTGGTGGCTAGTACACTGTTGGGGTAAATGATCTTCTGCTGGTCATGCCTCAGAAAAACTGTAGTTAATATGTTCATCTCTTCCACTACCATCTGAACCAGAAAGAAAAATGCAAAAGATACTTCATACAATCGGTCTGAATTTTAGATTGTATAATGAAAACTTAAATCAGCACAGAGAAATATTTATCCAGATATACCTGGACTCCGTCCACTTCTCAACGATCTCCTACATCGAACGGATGCATTATGAATAAGAATATGATGGCCTCAAATGCTATTTTGCAGGAATTCCCAAATACGAATGCCAGCAACAGAAGC